>JAODUG010012618.1:4716-24548 GCA_027564795.1 Aphredoderus sayanus | reverse complement strand
TATTGACAAAATCACTAACACAATTGTGATGTGATGTTCACAACTAATATATCTGTAATTTATCAATGTATTTTTGTTTTACTTTATATATTCTATTTCATTTTTTAAATATTGAAATTTGAATAATGTGTAATCATTTTGTGACATGTGCCTGAAGATATTGTTACTAATTGCACAGGAAAGCAATTTATTATGTTTTTGCTATTTCATAGGATGACAACACAACTGATGAATTCTACTTGCTGGGTGTGCTCTGTGGCATTGCACTATATAACCAATGCTTACTGAATGTCTTCTTCCCCTCTGCACTTTTCAAGAAACTGTTGGGCTTGAAGCCATCGATAGATGACCTCGAAGAGATGTCACTAACTGAAGCACAGTATTTCCATAATTGCCTTTTGAGAATATGCCCATTTTATTTTTATTCTGATTTTTACTGTTGGTAATATGTTAATCATTACATATTTACCTGCTAACAGGAGTTTACTGGAATTGCTGGAATATGACGAGCAGGTTGTTGAAGACATGCAATTGGATTTTGGATCTGTAAGAGATGATAACAGAGCAAATATATAATTGTCATAGTTGATGCAATAATATGCAATGTAAACATGTACTCTTTCAGTGTAGAGGACAAGAACTCCTTCCTAATGGATCAATGATTCCAGTAACAAAAGTAAATAGGTAATATGCTGTGAAATGTCTTAATTGCAAATAACAGACATTTTGTGAATTAAAAACCCCAACAACAAACAAACATATTTTTGATGTTGTACACAGGCAGACATATGTTGACCTTTATGTTGACATGGTGTTTAACAAATCTGTGCAACATCCGTTTGAGGAGTTTGAAAAAGGCTTTTTGGAAGGTTGCCCTTCACATGCATGGAAAATGTTGCTCCATGATGAACTGATGGCACTTCTCCAAGGAGAGGAGCACATCAACTGGGAGGACCTGAGAGAGGTGACGCTCTTGTTTTTCTCAAATCACCTACAGTACAAGCTAGATATATATAGCATCGCAAGAACATCCTGATATTGCAAGCTTCCATTTCATTTCGCCACGAGCATCAGTCTGGAACCCCTCAAGGCAAAAGTGTGTGTTGCCAGTTTAGAAAACAACCAGCAAATCAGCTGTTATCTGACGTTTTTCCTGAGATGACGTACATCAGCGTACATCGTATTTTCAGATTCCACCGGCGCTCTTGCTGATTTTAACCCTGCCACTGTCCTTGGGTTTCAAACGCACTACCAGCAGATGGCGCCAACCGTGGCATGTCATATGTCTGTATTGTGGTTGGCGCCTTCATCTGGCACCAAAAGGTAGTGCACTGGGTCATTTTGACCCATAAGATCAGAATGGTCTTACAAGGCTGCAGGCCAAAGTGAAATTGCATCCTGTTTTCGCTGTCCACTTTATCAAATGTGCACACAAATGGTTTATTTGTCTTTTTCTTATAGAATGCACAATACCATGGGTGCTCAATGAAGGATAAAACTGTTCAAGATTTCTGGGAAGTCTTCAATAAATTCTCAGAACAGGAAAAAAAGACATTTCTTGGTAAGAAAAAGTCCAGTTTCATAATTTTTATTGTTAATGCTGTAACTTCAAAAATGTCAAATGCAATGGCACATTAGTGTAACAGTAGTTCAATTTCCTGTCCTCATCTTAGAGTTTCTGACTGGAACAGACAGATTACCAAGAGGCCGTGTGTCCAGAATTCAAATGACAATCAAGTTGAATACACTGGCAAACCCAGAAGATCACTTTCCAGAGGCAGCGACTTGCTCTCAAACTCTATATCTCCCAAAGTATGGCAGTGTCAAAATGCTTAAGCAGAAACTTCTTCATGCAATTACCTACTGCGATGTTTTTGGCAGATCATAAAACCAAGAATGCAGTTGTGTGTTAATAAATGTAAGATGTCCTGTTGTCACAGTGAAAAAATTATGCATTATGGGTGAAAGTGAAGCACTGTATTTTGATGAAATTATATATTTGCTTTTGGGATTTTTGATTGTTGAATGAATAGTTTAAATACATATAGTATATTAAAGTGAAAAACAAAACATCATGACAGCGTTACATTTTAATATATTCTACCTCAATTGTGATTTCAGAATATTTTTCATGTATCTTGATTGGTGTTGCCTCTCGTCTTTAAATATATTTTTTGGTAAACCCATAAACAGGAATACTATATAAATCATATTGATCAAATGTGTGATGAAACCCATACGAAACGAAAGAAGACGTGTGCAGCAGTAGTTACATTTACAGCAAAGTCACGTGTTCAGTGACGCAGTACCAACAGAATTGACTTCCTTGTTATTGCTCTGTTAAGTGCGCTTTGTCGAAACGCCCCATTTCTATCGGAATGCGTCTGTTCAGGTAAACTTGCTTTGATTTTCGAATGAATCATATATTACAATTAATATTTTAATGAAATACTGGTTAACCTTTTAATAGTTCAATCAGATAGGCTGAGCGTCCCCTCTCTTCTTGCTAGCATTAGCTACAGTAACTGTTCTGGTCAAGTACAGTAACGTACTGTACAGTACTGTACGTTATAGTAGCCTACGTCTGAAAAGTGATCCAGTTCAGTTTATTCAGTATTGTTTGTTTTAACCAAGAGAGTAAACACTGAATTACTCTTAATTATGATCTCCAGCTGGAGAATGGGTCGCCTTTTCTTATTGTATACTGTACTAGTACGTTATACATTGTGGTATTCATCCATCTTCACCATGAGAACAGTAACTAACAGTACAGTAGACTACAGTACTAAGGGTATAGAAATACAACACTGTTTAATACTACTGTACAGTATACTGTACAGTAACTACTGTACAGTAGTTATAGGCCATATTGTGCGTTAATGAAAATAGTTTTTGTAACAGTAGCGATTGACACGTGATTTAATTATCATAAAACATGCGATGTATTTCCCTATATTATTACCCAAAGGCTCGGTTTTTATCTCCTATGCTTTTAGAGTACTGTTAGTCATGCTACTTTTTAATTACCTTTGCCAACTGTCACATGCATTATTGGTGCATGGATTGCCAGGACAGATTGGAGTTGCTCAGTACCGTACAGCACCGGTACAGTAAACACTGCTGACAATTCTGCCGACGAAATTACTGCATGATGACTACGTTCATTAAAGGAAAATGGCGCAAAGGAACTAAAACACATCTAATAATAGACCAATGTTGTCCTTAAATATATTCAATTATGCAACTAGAGGGCGCCATATGATTGTGTATGATTTTGTGTGTTTTTAATTGTCATTGCTGTATGTATTTATTTCTTTATTCATTATTTCTTTATGTATTGTTTTGTGCCTTTTAACCCTCCTGTTGTCCTAGGGTTTAAAACTCACACTTTACTGTGCCAGCAGTGCACATCATGTCTGTGTAAACTGTAAAATTAGGTTTAGCGCCTTCTATCTGCCACAAAGAGGTAGTGATTTGGGCCATTTTGACCTGAAGGAAATCATGAGGATTTAAAGAAATAAATGTGTGCACCTAGATTACTGTTGGATGGTTGGTTTAACACTGCCTTCTCACACTCTTCTGAGAAGGCACACTCATTACACTCGCACCATATTCATCCACTTAAAAACCTATTATTAAAGCTGTTATTTTTTTTTACTAGAGTGCATGTGCTAGCATGTTCCTTCCATTATTTGTGACATTTTGACATTCTCTTTTCTCTGATATTTCCTCCAGGATAGGGTCTTCCAACATGGGGAGAAATCAGGGCTGCAGTGAAGCCTGAATATTTCCCTGTATTTCTACCACATTCCACCTGTCTTGTAAAGTGGTGCTCAGTCTCCCTTGCTATAATGCTTTGTTGGGGAAATGCTGTGGATGGACAGTTGGGCATCGGTGAGGAGAGCAACCCTGTTTTTGAGCCAAAGAGCTGTCTGGTGTTCAAAGGCAGGGGGCTCAAGGAGGTGGCGTGTGGAGGGCAACACTCCCTGTTCCTGCTGCATGATGGCAGTGTGTACACATGTGGCTCCAACAGCTGTGGACAGCTGGGTCATGACAAGCCAGGGACTTCTCCAGGTATGCTTCAGTCTGAATGTTGGTGCTACAAGGTAAACACTAAAAAGTTCAGTGGAGTTTATTCATATCAGCATAATGTTTAGTTAATTTAAAGTATCCCCACCTATGATTATACCACTCTTTATCTAAAGTAATAATTCCCATCAGAGTAAAAAAAAAAAAAATCATTTTTTTCCAGATCTGTATATGGACTATCCATATATCTATATTTTGTATTATGTCCAACTCAGTTTGGCTTACTGTACATCTGACTGGGTGTAAAGATATGTTTGTGGTGATAACATCTCATTCTTAACTTTATTTTGGTTTTGGAGTTTGTATAGGGCTTTCGAATTGAACTGATGTTCTACAAACACAGGAAGTGTTTTTTTCATTTTTTATATAATCATATTAAAAGAGAAAGTACAGTTATGTAAGTTGTCATGAGTCAATGGGGCTTTCCAAAGCATTGTTGACCAGTTCTTTTAAATGTATTTGGTGTATTGCCAGTGTTGGTTAGTTTGCCAGACATTTTGCCTATGCAAACTGTCTTTTAAATGGATTTGGTGTTTTGCCAGTGTTGGTTAGTTTGCCAGACATTTTGCCTATGCAAAATATATTTTAAATGAATTTTGTTTATTGCCATTGTTGGCTACTTTCCCACATGGTTTACTAGGGATATGTCGGTCTTATAAGGTATACTGATATATTTTTAAAAGAGATCGAAAATTTGACTTGTACCATTTATACCAATATAGTCAAATATAGTTTGATTATGTGTTAATTAATTACGTTTTCCATAAATTCCTGCCAGTGTTTGTTCCTTTCTCTTCCTCACCAAGGCTTTAAAAAAGCTATTTTATAGGTATTCAATATAGGTTATATATTTTAAATCTTTTAATTTACATTATATATTGTTCAGCTGTATATTTTCAAACAGGATAGGCCTGTTGTATATGTTATATTTACATTTTATTTGCACAGATGTATTTTGTTAAACGCGAGAGGGAAACCTGTAATTGTTTAATTTTGATCAGTCTTTTTATAAAAGTGTCTGTGACATCTCACATTGGTTTCGACATACATCTGAACATTTAGCCCACTTTGTAGAATATACGCATATATATAATTCAGCCTAAAAATATTGCGATATTTTTGGTCCATATTTCCCAGCCTTATGATTAACTCACAATCACTTTCTGATTTAAGATTTAATTTATTATGATGTCGGTTTTAGTTTCTAACTGACAAGAAGGCACAGAAAATAATGTTAGCCAAAGTGAATCCGAAACCTGTGATATGAGTATCTGTAATATAAAATACGGTGGTGGTGGGGGTTAAAGAATCAAAAATACATTTTAATCATGACCTGAACATTTAAATCATGGTCATTCATTAAATGTGTGTCTTTACCAGGCTAGTGGCCAGGTTAAGTAAACGCTGCTTCTGATACAAATAATTTGTACAGTTAGAATTGTAACTGTAGGCCTATGTAGCAAACTAAGATAATATGCCCTTTCTCCTCCTTTTTGCAGAGCTAGTGGGGGCTCTGGATACCCAGAAGATAGCAGTGGTGTCATGTGGCAAGGCCCACTCTGTAGCAGTGAATGAGCAAGGCCAAGTGTTTGCCTGGGGGGCAGGTGAATGGGGCCAGCTGGGTCTAGGCACTGCAGAGGAGGCGGTCCGAATCCCCAGGTGACCAGCGACTTGCGAGTCTAAAATGCTATCACAAAACTCGTTTCATTGTTTGTGCTGCAGTGATGTCTTTATTCCGCTGTGGTGGTCTGCGCTGTTCCGTTGTTGCAAATGCTGTCTGGTTTGATTACTTCTCTAAAGCCTGTCCTTTGCTCCTTCATTTGAGAAAAGAGATGAGGTTTTACTTGGGTGAGGGAAGTAGATGTTGATGGTCATATCATATAACCGTTGGATGCCATAACCACCTATTACTGGACAAAAACATGTAGTTATTTCCTGAGTCTAGCTGATAGCTTATTTTTCTAATCCTCACCTTAAATATACTGATGATAAGACTTTTGAGGTTTCTGTTGCATACGGCAAACAAGTGGTCATCGTGCATGGCCGCATTATGGGATCACAAAGCATCTTAAACCTCAGCTGATGATTCAAGATCAGTCAAAATACAGCCTGAATGTTCAGGGTGAAGATCTTTAAAATGTTAAGCTCCACTTTAACATGACAGTGAATAATTATTACCCTACAAATAAATATTGTGACTTATAACATGACTAATATGCCACAGTGTACAGTATTGTATACCGTACTAACCCTAAAGCAGTCCTGGTCATGGTCAATATTGTCACATATCACCACGTTGTTGGGGATCATAGTTATCAAAATATGTAGTCAATGGCCATATGCCCCCTATGAGCTAATGTATTTCTTTTTTTTGCCTAGGTTGATCAAAAAGCTGTGTGAACACCGCATCTCTCAAGTTATGTGTGGAAACCAACACTGCATCGCACTTTCTAGAGGTGTGAAAGCCCTGAATTATTATGAACTAAGTCCGGTGTACTGTAAATATACTCTTCTTATTGTTATCATGCAAATAACGTGTCAACTTCAGTTTTTTCTTAAACACATATGGTTGTAACTTCATTGGTCACCATGGTCAATGGCCAACTAGTATTAAAACATAGTCACAGAGCTGTACACTTTGATAAGTGTAATCCATCTGTCATTAGTGGGATGGATTGCTTGGGATAAAAACATATGTTAAATGACTAAATTAGGAGTAACTATAAAGTATCAAGAGGGCCTGCTCATGTGTAGTGCCTCATTTGGAAAATGCCTCAAAAAGTACATTTGACTTAATGATGGATTACAGTATGCTGACCAAAAGCAACAGTAAAGTTCTATGACTTGTTGAATTGAACTTCAAATAAACCCTCGACAATGTAGCTAGTGCTGTTAGTTGCCTCATGATATACAGTTGGGGCTGCAATTCCTACCAATTACCAAACGAATATACCAATAAAATGTAAGGTTTTACCATTTAATAATAAAACAATTTAAAAAACCTGTTTGCAGCTTCCTTTTATCTCATCTTTTTAAAGGAAACTATTAAAACAGGTTGTATTTCATATTTAAGTTTTCCACATATTAGGTACAGTGTGTTCTTACATGTGGAAGGGAAATGAAATAACATTTGCACAATAGGGAAGTTTTAGCAATCGATCAGATCCACTTCAACTGTGTCATTTGTTGTATTAGATGTAACTTCTGTGTCTGCCATTGGCTAGGATGACAAAACTGGTCAGAACACTGTAAGCACCTTACAATAAAAATATGGAATTACACTGACCTTATCCTTTATAACATTGTCAGCCTAGCTGCTGCCTCATGCTACTTCTGTGAGTTTAGCATTATACAGTAGGTCTACAAGTGTAGTGCCCTAATCTGAAAACAGATATTGTAGCGACCACATTCAATTTGAACATGTACTGTACTTCTTGGTGAAAGAGTAAGATGTAAAGCTAATGCTATCACTTTGTCTCTTGTTTCCCTCTCAGATGGCCAACTGTTTACTTGGGGCCAGAATTCCAGTGGTCAGCTTGGTCTGGGGAAGGGGGAGCCCAGTACACTGTCCCCACAACCCCTCAAGTCTCTGTCAGGAATCCCACTGGCGCAGATCACTGCTGGGGGAGACCACAGCTTTGCTCTGTCCCTGTCTGGAGCTGTGTTCGGCTGGGGAAAGAACAGTGCTGGACAGCTTGGCCTCAATGATGAACAAGGTGCAGTACAATGTTGTCACTTTAAGAAGTGACCCGGAGTGGCATTCAGATTAGCAGTGTGGCTTAGTAAACGCCCTGTTTCTGAAGATGAGAGAGATAGCATACCTCTACTCCAGTTTTTGGTTAAACATTGTTTGTGAGCATTACGGCCTCTGCTTAGCATTGGCATCATCTTACTGTGATATGCTACTGTACACAAGACTCATTCTGGTTATTGTAGCCTTGGAAGGTGGTCAAGCTCGCAAGCTCCTTGGGGGGAAAAAAAACAATGATTGTTTGCTTGAGTGTGACTGACTCCTGTTCCTGTAAAAGTCCATATATACAGTATATTGACGCATGAAGCAGGGGCAGTGATTGGTGAACATTATTAACCCTCCCGCTGTCCTAGGGTTTATACTGCACTACCAGCAGAGGGAGCCAACTGCAGAATGTCATATGTCCGTGTTGTGGCTGGCGCCCTCTGCTGGAACAAAAGAAATAGTGCAGCGGGTCATTTTGACTCAGGACAGTGGGAGGGTTAAGAACAGTTCATCACTTTTCCCATTAATGCCTCTCTCTCTCTCTCCATATACACACCTAGCTGAACCAAACCAAAGGGCACTGACTGTATGCATAACTTTCAGCAATTTGAACTTAACTGTAAAATTGTTTTAACAAAAAAAAGACGTAATCTACATTTTATTATTCAGCCTTTTATGTTCAGTGTAATTGTTATATACTAAATGCTAAATACTACCATATTGTGCCTTTAGCTCTCTCTTCATCTAACTCAGTTTTTGAAGTATATACAAAATTATGTGCTGGACTAATTGATTAATTAAAAGATATTACCAGATAAGTCCAAATGCACATGTTTATTGTTTGTCTAATTGTTTAGTTAATTTTCAGTAATTAATTAATAGTTTTTATTCATAGACTATATGATTAATCCCCACACCACCCATTAGTCAACTGTTAAGAAATATCCACGTGGTTTTCAGATCGTGCTATCCCGTGCCACATCAAATTTCTGAGATCCCAAAAGGTTGTTTACATCTGCTGTGGAAATGAACATACAGCTGCTCTGACAAAGGTATAAAGAAACGAAAGCATTTTAATTGCACATATTCTATCCATGTTCAAACCAAGACTGCGATAACAATACTATACATTATATACTGTATGTCTGGTATTTTGTGTGAATCTGATTTGCTAGTTTGTCCATATTGCAGGATGGGGGCTTATTCACGTTTGGGGATGGCTCACGGGGTCAGCTAGGTCATGATTCCATTAACAATGAGCCTTTACCCAGACGAGTGCTGGAGTTAATGGGGAGTGAGGTGTCCCAAATCGCCTGTGGCTGGTACAGTTTGACATGGTCATTTACAGTACAACATATGCTTCACCTTTGGGTTGAGTTTATTAAGCACTGCCATGGTCTGTAATCCCTCAGGTACCACACCTTGGCGTTTGTGCCCAGCTCGGGTATGGTCTACGCATTTGGCTGTAACAGCTACGGCCAGCTAGGCACAGGAGTGCTGGGGGATGCTAGGATTCCATTCCCCGTCACAAACATCCATTCTACAGGGACTTCTCATAGAACAGGTGATCACGTGATGGCTATGTGAAACCTCTGATTTACATTGCTTACATTAAAGCTTCAGATCAGGTCTGAAATCCAGCCTTTGTAATGGTAATGGGTATGTCAGCTTCAATGGTATTCTATTTGCGAAACTTCACAAACGGGCGTCTTCAGTTCCCAAAAACTATGATGATGTTATACAGTAGCAAATATTAAACTGTTCCATCTTTTTTGGAATGTGATGCAGTAAACAGATTTGAAACGTTTCACAAGATAAAATAGTAATGTGTTGTACAGTTTCCAGAATACTACAGGGTGAATATAATCAAATTTTTTTGTTTTTATTAGCATTTCCATACTGTCCCAAACTTTTCAGAATTGTTGTTGTAATATTGTCCCTTTTTCTTTGTATCATTTAGATCTTTACAGCATCACCAAAATCAACTGTGGAGGGGACCATAATTTTGTTATGTATGCTGAGCAGGTAAGTAAACCGACTAACCACTCAGTTACCTAAATCGACAGGACTACATGCTTATGACTTTCAGTTTCAATATTCTACCACCTGGTGGCACCAATGCCTTAGGTGTGACTTGTTCGCACAAACATTTGTCTTTGACATTCTGCAAGGAATGTGTAAGGACAAAGTGCCACACACTATGCTATATATTTATAATTCAGACCCATTAATTGTATCTACATCAAGGAAAGAGACACCACCCAAACCGTTCTAAATAGCCTTGTACTGATGGCAGAGAGGAAATATCATAACAAACATCCATGATATCTTGACTCTTCCTGCATTCCTTTCTGCAGAGTGTAGCCCCCCCAGAAGACTTCCGAGTTACAGACACATGTAAACGCATTTCACAGATAAATTATGAAAGTTTGAATTTGTGGAGGATGAAAATGGTCACCAATGCTGATTCTGGTGTTACAAAGTAAGTCACAAGTCATGTGCCAAGCATTTTTTCTAGTCTAGTTTTAGGATTAACATTAGTGTAGAAGTAACTTAATGCATGTCCATAAAGTAGACTCTTGCTGTAGCTGTGCTAAGTAACACATTTAAATCTGTCCTCAGTGACATCATACTTCTGCTCTCCTCTACGGCCTGCTGGAATGGCAGCTTCTTGGACCAAAGGTGACTTGATCTATTAGAACTTATTTATCTTTACCTATCCGGTTTCAATTATCATAATAAGGCTGCTCATATCTAATCTCTAGTTTACACCATTTAAAATGTAGTAATACATAGCAGGATTTAAAAATGTCCATTGCTTCATGTAGGGTTTCTAGTTTATGCCAGAAATGAGTTGTAGTAATGTAAGCCTGAGAGGGCTTGCATGTTTAGTTCTAATGGGCAGAGATTAATATTATGTAATTCAAAGACAGACTGCATTAAGCTGTAAATGTAAAAGTATCTACAATACCAGTAAGTACATTGTCAATGGCTAAGTATGTCATTATAAGTACCCATTCTGTTATAATGACCGTAGCAGTCATCAGGGCTAACTAGCATCATACCATTGGCTATCAACATGCCATTAAGTACTTCAAAATAAATTGCTAAGAGCAGAGAGGATACAAAAAATGTGTTTTAAATGATTATAGATACAGATGGATGATCATAAATAGTGGGATACGTGTAATAAGGTGTTGTTTCCCAGTGGCTGAGACATCCAGGTGGATTCTGAAGAGGTGAGTTTTGAGTCTCTTGTGGAAGGTGCGTAGTGACTCTGCTGTCCTGACAGCTGCCTGGAGCTCACTCCACCACTGCAGTGCCCAGACAGAGAAAAGTCGTGACTGAGCTGATGTGCTGGAAGGAACAATGAGTCTTTGCTTATTCTCACAGAGAATAGTTCACTAGGTACAGTGAGGGTGTACAAAATTCCCTTACGTCACACCCACACAGTATGTCATGGACTCCACCAAAAACTGCTGATCATCCGGGCTAGGAAATATGTTATCTGTATGGTCACTGGGAGCCATGAAGCGGAAGATCAAATTGACTGTGTGTGTGTGGTTGTGTTGGCTATTTAATGCAGACTCATCACTAGATGTCTATCTCTTCATGGAAATGTGCCTCAGAGGAAAGCAGGATGGGGCTGTGTCCTCTAGAGAGAGCACTATACTTCCACTGCTTTAGATCATGCCCTCTTCTGAAACATATATCTAAATCCAATAGGATTTAACTGTTATATAAACCACTGGCTTGGATGCTCCATAAACTAAAGCTAGCAAAGTGATATAGTTAGAAGCCCACTCAGGGACATGAGGTGGTAGTTCATGGCTTTGCACTGCTCGCTAACAGAGAGATATAGCATTCCTCTTGATTGTTGTACAATTATCCTGGGGACCAAACAGCTTGTGGAGTTCCCAAAGGAGTTATTTTAATCAGTTCCTGTGGAGACTAATCATTAGTGATGCATGCCTATACTATATCACACATATAGGCCTAGGCCTGTATCTGGCTAATTTTCCGGTCGGGCAAGTAAATCTATCTTGTCCCTTAAAAATTCTACTTGTCCCGTACAATTGGACAAGCCTTAATGTCGATCCCTGCCTGAATTGTTTTGTGCAGTTTACAGGGATTTACTTAATCCATTGCACACTGTGCCTATAAAATAAAGCTTTGCCACAAAGCTTTGACCTATTTATACCTGTAATGACAATAAGTGTACTCCTCATTAATCTAGACATAGTCATAGATTAATTGTTTGCTTCCACAGTGAGGATGGCCACTTCAAAACCAACCCAAAAGTCCCAGGCATCGATCTCAACTCTGTCAGATTGTTGTTTGATACACTCAGCAAGCCAGCTTTCTCTGGTCTTCTGGAACAGGTACTGTAAAAAAAAACAAAAAACTACTGGTTAAAATGTAACTACAAATACAAATTCTCCTATTGGTTGTCTATGCCCCATAGAAGTGGTATGAATTCAGGATTGTTTTTAATTGTAAGTAAATATAGTATGTATATTGTATGCTGGAGTCAAACACGCAACTGCAATATTCATTGACAAAGCTAACACAACAGATGTTTCAAATTACACATTTCACGTGGTAGTTCATTGTCTCATTAGGCCTATCACCCTCCTGTTGCCCTTCCTATATCTTATTATGTCACCAGATGGTGCCACCTGATTGTGTCGTTATCTATATTGTCATTGCCGTGTGTATTTATTTCTTTATTAATTAATTAATTCTTTATGTAGTGTTGTTTTTGCCTTGTTAAGCCTCCTGTTGTCCTCGGGTTTCAAATGCACACCTTGCTGTGGTAGCAGTGCACATTATGCTTGTGTAATATGTAAAATTTGGATTAGCGCCTTCTATTTGCCACAAAGAGCTAATGCGTTTGGTCAGTTTTACCCAGAGGACATCAGGAGGGTTAAATATCATGTCAATTTATAAATACCATAAATTACTTTCAAAGTTGAAAGCTGAATCATATTCATTACGCATTACATTATCCTACTAATTTCAAGTAGAAATTAAAACCACAGAAGCCCACTTTCTGAAAGTTGTTTTTGTTGCCTAGCTAAACTAACCTAGGTAAATATTTATCTTCCAGTTTCTCAGGTTTGCATATTATTTTATGTACCATTATATTTTATTAGGTATTTTAAATTAACTAGAACATGACCTATTAAAATCCTGTACTACTGACATCCTGTTATAAAAGTTGCTGTTCTTTTTAGAAAAGCTGCATCTACACTTGCTAACTCAGTAGACCTTTTTTAAATTTTTAACCCCCTAATATTTTTGTAGTTGCAGGAATTACTCCAGGCGATCCATCATTATCCGGCAGTGTCTGATACCATAGTAACTCTTTGCCTGGTATACAAACCATATCAAATCCCGCCACTGTCACTATCCAACAAAGAGACGCAGCAAAGCCAACTGGGATCTCATCTCACGTTGGCTTCAGTAGGCCTTGGGAAGACCAATTCCCCTACTGACAGTGATTAGAAGTTAATACTTTTGTAGCTTTAAATTAAGTAAAAACATAGTGATATAAGACAATTGGTTCCTTTCACTCCTACTTCCTAGTTACTCCCACTCCTCCTTCCTAGGCCACTTAGAGCTATGGCTCCTCCCACTCCTCATTTCTAGGCCAATAACCGCTATGGCTCCTCCCACTCCTCCTTCCTAGGCCACTAAGAGCTTTGAGAGCCTGCTGATCCCCCAGCTTCCGTGCTCCCCTCCTGATGTGGAGGCCATGAGGATCTACCTGATCTTGACAGAGTGCCCCGCTATGCAGGACTCCAAAAACTACATCGGCCTCACCATCCCCCTGGCAATGGCCATCCTCCGGTTAGACACCAACCCCAGCAAAGTATTAGGTATGAAACTGCACTTATGGTTAACTATTTCACATATATAATGGTGCTGAATGTGATATAGTGATTGATAATTATTATCCTTGCAGATAACTGGTGGTGTTTGGCAGATGGCAGTGTCTTCTCCAGATTGGTAGACACCTATAAGAGTATTGTAGTGTATTTACTAACAGGAGGCAAGACCCTGCTCATACCTGTGTTCCATGAGAGCTACATTAGCGCTACGCTAAATCTCTTGGAGAAACTCCACAAGGTACATATCATAATGTCGGCTCCATAAAACACAGCATCACATCTGATAGCTGACCATGGTGATCTGGGGTTGCTGGCTGCGGTCACATAATTAATTTCTGCTTTTAATTCTCTTAACTCTCGTAATGTACTCTGAAATCTCATATTTGGCCACCTGGCAGGGCCATCTGATTATGTATGATTTGTGTGTTTTTCAATTGTCATTGCTGAGTGTATTTATTTCTTTATGTATTTGTGTTGTTTTATGTGCCTTTTTAACCCTCCTGTTGTCCTCGGGTTTTAAACACACACCTTGTTGTGCCAGTAGTGCACATCATATTCTACAGCTTACACACGTAAGCTGTAGAATTAGGTTTAGCGCATTCTAACTGCCACAAAGATCTAGTGATTTGGGTCATTCTGACCCAGAGGACATCACGGGGGTTAAGGTAGGATTAGTTGTTTTCCAGAACGCTTGCTAACTTCAAACTCAACTCAAAACAAATTCAACTCTCAATGCCATAGGGTGCTCCCTCAGAAGCTCTGCCCCACACATTGGAAACGCATTGCGAAGCCTAGGGTATTTTTGTGAGTGGTGTTCGCCACTTTGTTTGTGTTACTATTTATGAAGCCAGGGCTGTGTAAAATTACCAGATTAGACAAGACTTTTATACACAGAGAACAGTAAGCTAGTGGACTGCGAGCATATATATTTGGTAAATTTGACACAAGTGTATTAGCTTACAATTACTAAGTACGTTTTTAAAAATGATACAGAATACTATAAAACGGAAGTTGCTGTAGATTTCCTGAAAGCCCTCAAAGATTTTACTTTGTATCTACAGAGTTCTTATGTATCGTACCAGTCTGTGAAATTGAGGCATTTGTTCCCTGTTTTAGATTAACCTGAAGGCCCAGCATGTGGAGTACAACCACTTCTACATCCCTGATATCACCAGCCTAGTGGATATCCAGGAAGACTACCTCAAGTGGTTTCTGAGTAACGCTGAGATCGTAAGTACCTTTTTATTTTTATTTTTTTTCACTGGTTCATTATGACTTCCTCTTCACCTGCCAATTTAATTACACACCCCCTATCCTCCTAAACTCCTTCTTTAACTAGTAGTAACTCTGCATGTCAAACCTCTACAGTTGTTGACAAACAGAGCTGTGGTTTTTGCCTTCTTGTGTGGGACGAGGAGAAAATTCTGATCAGTGGGTTCCTAAAGTTTAATGTTGTTAATGTTAAGTGTAGTGCACCATTTCCAACTAGGAACATTGCTCTAATGTGTCCTGTAAGCCTAAAGTTTGTTTTTCCCATTTCTACTTTTTTCTTTTTCAGAAAAAGAGAACACCACCAGTTCCGGTATTATAATTGAAAATTAAAAATATAAATAAATAATAATGGTAAATAAATAATATAATTTTGGCATGACCATGTTTTCCTTTCCCAGCAGAGCTCAGTGACCCTGTGTGCCTACCCTTTCATACTGAATGCTCAAGCCAAGACCACCATGCTGCAAACAGATGCTGAGCTGCAGATGCAGGTATCTGCTGATATTGAAGCCGTACACAAACAGGACCAACAAGCTGAACTGTTTAGATTGCACAGGGCTTTATTTTATTGGATTAGTTAAAACAATAGACCATTACATTTTGACATATTTGGTTCATTTGTTTAGTTATGTTGGATTTTCAAATGTATTTTTTATTTTTTTTTGTCTTTATCTATATCAAGATGGCCGTGAGCGGTGCAAACTTGCACAATGTTTTTATGCTTCTCACACTGGAACCCCTCCTGGCTAGAAACCCCTTCCTGGTACTCCATGTGCGCCGGGACCATTTAGTAAGTGATGCACTTCGAGAGCTCACGGTCTACTCTGATGTGGACCTCAAGAAACCTCTCAAGGTGAGAGAGACTGGCTGTACCAAGCAATGTTAATCTCTGGTTAATTCATTAAATGTTTAACTGTCTTTGTTTGGTGTGCATTCCTCCAGGTGATATTTGATGGAGAGGAGGCAGTAGATGCTGGTGGAGTCACTAAAGAGTTCTTCCTGCTGTTGTTAAAGGAGCTTATGGATCCGGTGTATGGCATGTTTACCCATTACAATGAGTCCAACCTCCTCTGGTTCTCAGACAAAGTAAGCTCAGTTGCACACAACACACCATCATTGAGTTTGTTTATGCCAAGAAATGTGAGACTGGCAAATTTGTTCCATATAAATAGAACATAATTGTTTGTGTGTGTGTGGTAGCAGTAAGATTATCCATTAAAAAAAGATTCCATTCACTAATATTCAGGTTTACAAAACACTTACCTGTATGGTAGGAAATGTTCCTGAACCTTTTGACTTGAACGGTTAGTTGACAATAAAACAGAATGATCATGGTCCTTTTGTTGATTAGAGACAAACTGTTCTGTCACGGAGAGCATTAATAACCCCAAAGTGGCTTTCTTCCAAACATACAACAAATACATTTTCATCTTACATTGATATCTGAAATGTATAAAACACAAAGCAAATTTCAATTATATGTCTGTCAGTACTCCTTCTAACTACTTTAAATTTGACCAGTGTGCGGGATGCAATTTAAATAAAGCAAAACATCCATGTGAGGGAACATTGTTGAAGTCAGCATAACATGCAGTTGAGCTGGGTGTTTATGGGTGTGTGGGTAGTGTTTTGTAGAGCACAACTGGTTCCATCTGATCGGGATCATCTGTGGGCTGGCCATCTATAACTCCACAGTGGTGGACCTCCACTTCCCCCTTGTGCTCTATAAGAAGCTACTGGACGTCATGCCCACCCTGGAAGACCTGAAGGAGCTGTCGCCCACTGAGGGCAGGTAACGCTTCCCTTTGTGTCAGTGGTTCTTAATAAGGAGGGGGGTCGGGTAGAGTCACATAGGGCCACCCATCCCCTATGCGTGACACCCATCCCCCACAATTCAAAACCCCGCCTGACCTTCGACTTGGTACGCACAATAAGATCTCACGAGGCCCGTTTGGTTGAAGACCCCTGACCCTGGCACATATTCACTTGTGATTAAATCACTGATGACCTGATTCTGTCATGATAGAATGCACAGTTCTCACTGCCGGACATGTGATTTGGTCAGCTCCATATGCACGCACATAGAGGGTAGTGGGGATCTGTTAAAAAGCCTACTGAATATTATCTTTTGTATGTAATAGCCCACACCTGAATCTGTAAACCATAACATAAGAATGTTGTATCACTGTTCATGTTTTGGTTTGTAATTGTTTTATGGCTACTGATGAAATATACTATATATATCTTTTTTGTCTTTTCCTAATGACCCACACCTATTCCTGATTCACACAGTGGTCAAACTGGTCATACCTGGGCATACTGCTCCTGCATACATCCAAATGCCTAATTTTACTTATGCCTCACAACCTGCTCCTAACCCTTATTTTGGTGTGTGATAGCACAATATGACAAGTTACTTTGACCCGTCAAATTATCCTAGCTCTACAGCAGGAAAATCTGACAAGGTAGGACAAATCAACAGAATATAATATTTTAATAATAACACTTTTTAATTTGTTTGGTTATATTTGGTTATTTTAATGGGGAAACCGTTTACATTTTCTATTGGATTAGGATGAGTTGGAATTTAGTTTAGTCTGTATTTTGTTATTTTAAGGGAGAAAGCGTTTCCATTTTCCATTGGATTAGGATGAGTTAGAATTTAGTTTAGTCTATATTTGGTTATTTTAAGGGAGACACCATTACCATTTTCCATTGGATTAGGATGAGTTAGAATTTAGTTTAGTCTCTAATTATGTGAAGATATCCGGATGAGCTGGAGTTATTGATTGACACAGAACAGCATGGAGATGATCCATAAAGCCATTCCAGATCATTACATGTACCCAGCACTATGACGTTATGTCTGCTACCAAGCCTATGTTAAACATACAGCACTCATGCTTCTGTTTTTGGTGCTCTTAGTAAACTGCCAGTTTAATGTTAACCATCTGATAGTACGGAATTACCAATCAATGTCCAAGACCTTCCTTCCCATTCCACGTACAATGTATTTGCATCATGTAATCGCATCACATATCCTACCTTTTTGTTGTTGATGCAGATGTTCAGTGCGGCAGTGCTTATCTGAATCCTTTCACTTCTATTCAGTAGCATCACGGTGTGATCGCCTCTCACTGCTACTGCTTTTGGCAGCCGTCACTGTTCCTGTCTATTTGATCCAGCTGCACTAGGACATACACAGCTGGTTGACTAGCTAAGTCCTAAACGCATCATTCCACCCAGGGCAGATGCAGCTGAAATGGAAAGGGTATTATCCCATAAAACGCTGGGAGTCCTCGGCAATGCCTGTGTTTGCCAGTGAGGGAAAATGAAAATGAATTTTCATGAGGGAAAACTCCAGGTTTCTATTCAGGGAACAATACTCACTCTGTTGTCTTTTCCCCACATTAGCATAACTGCATTTAAGTCAATCCCTTTGCCCTTTTCCCCTGACTGTAGGAGTTTACAACAACTTCTAGACCATGAAGGGGATGATGTGGAGGAGACATTTTGTCTTAACTTTGCTGTAAGCATAGCCCTGTTCTTATTGACTTGTGCACCACTGCAATGTTTCTGTACCAATGAACAGACCCAAGGCTTGCATGTCTGGCGTGGGCTGACTGTGCTGTGTGTTCATATCAGATCACCAGGGAGAACTACGGGCTCACCGAAGTGAAGGAGCTTGTCCCCAGCGGAGAAGGCATCGCAGTTGGCAGGAACAACAGGTCAGACACCTGTTAACCTTCCCAGAGAGTAGCCAGGGTTCTGTTGTGCAACGGGGTTGACATGTTGTCGCTGTGGTGAGCCTTAGAGCTGTACTTGAGACACCATACTACAGATTAACCAGATGAACACGTGCAATAAGCAAATAACCAAAACAGCCCTTGTGCAAACCTGTACCCTCTTTAATCCTCCCTCATCCTGGTCAAGAGATAAGGAAAACATCTTTTAAAGGTTTGTGTCATTTGTTTATGTATTTATTAAGTCAGCCATATATTTTATTTAATACGTGTCAAAACTAAATTACAAGATACTAATGAATGATCTGTTTTTATTTTCATACTTTATCCTACGGTCTCTTTTCAGTACCATATGACAAGCCTTATTTTCTCGTCTGGCATGGAGTTTAGACGTACTCTGAAATCCAGACATCCGGCCATTTGTGTCCCACATTCTGACCCACCCCCAGGCCCCCCACCAGTGTCACTGGTCCAAGTTGTGTGGAGGAGAGCCCCAGTGAACATGTTGCAGAGGGGAGGGCTGGGGGCACGACAGACGTCACTATCTCTAGAGACACGGTGACCACTGCCGTCCCCTGCGAGACTCCCCGCTTTACTCCCATATAGCAGTGATGTGCTGTTGCACAGTGTCAGTGTCCACTCACCTGTTTCAAACGACGTGCGCACACAAACGGAGTTGTTTTCTCGCCCCACTTATGCTTATCGCCTAGTTTCCTGTCGAAGATTGAGAGCTTACGGTCGCTGGGCTGGCCAAATGCTCTGTGTTGTTAAACACATTTTTTCCTAAGGGGTGGTGCGGGCCTGTGTGTGCGTGAGTGTGCATATGTTGTGTAAGGACTGTTGTGTTATCAATCTGGCTGTAGTAAGTGCAGTATGTATCCTAAGTATCCTAATTTAGAATTACCTTCTGCTGTAATGCTTTTGCGGCAATGCTTTTTTTTCAGTTTGAATAACAAATATGATATGCTCAGGCTGTGAATTACAACATGCACGTGCCAGTTATGAGTGACTGAGCAGTTAAATGTCAGTTGAATATGAAAGCCAGGACAGCACTATTGCTGCCCACTGATGAATTGCTCATCTTTGTGCACTACACAA
>JAODUG010012608.1:0-24558 GCA_027564795.1 Aphredoderus sayanus | reverse complement strand
TCTCTCTCTCTCTCTCTCTCTCTCTCTCTCTCTCTCTCTCTCTCTCTCTCTCACACACACACACACACACACACACGTGTTGCCTATCAACACCTATTGCATGCTAACCGTCCTGGAAGTGTCCTCTCTCTGGGGTCCCTTCCCAAGGTTTCTTCCCTGTTTTACCCATGAGGGTTTTTTATAGTAGTTTTTCTCACCCGGAGAGAGGAGCAGGTTAAGGGGGTGTTTTTGTCTCCTTGTGGAAAGTGGGCTTGTAAAGCCCTTTGAGACTGTCATGTGATTAATGGCTACATAAATACATTTGACACTTGACTTGACTTGACTTGACACACACACACACACACAGACACACACACACACACACACACACACACACACACACACCATAAGCCCTCTTCATAGTGAAACCACAGTTGGTCCCAGATCACCCACTGGGACACCTCAAGATCACGTCCAGTGGGACCAACAGCAAAAGCTGTTAACCCTCCTGTTGCCCATATTCTATTGTATCCACCAGATGGTCATTGCTGTAGGTATTTATTTCTTTATTAATTATTTCTTTATGTGTATTTATTTCATGCTTTTTAACCCTCCTGTTGTCCTCGGGTTTCAAACTCGCACCTTGTTGTGCCAGCAGTGCACATCATATGTGTGTGTAAGCTGTAGAAGTAGATTTAGCGCCCTCTATCTGCCACAAAGAGCTAGTGATTTGGGTCAGTTTGACCCGGAGGACAACAGCAGGGTTCAAAACTGCTGCCAAAAGTCAAATCCAAAGCCAAATCGCCAAGTTCTGCCTGTCCACTTCAATCCACTTCAGTTGTACACTCTGCTCAAGCTTCTGCACGTGTGTGCACGTGTGTGCACGTGTGTGTGTGTGTGTTTCATTCAGGCCTGTCTACCTACAACAGTAGTGCTGGAGTGTCTATGTTGTTTACAGTGTGTGTGTGTGTGTGTGTGTGTGTGTGTGTGTGTGTGTGTGACAGGGCGTGACAGCTTGATGGATGATGTGACACCCCTCCTCCTCGTCACTCACTGTCAGGGAGAAAGAATGTGTGTGTCTGTGTGTGTGTGTGCGCGCATGTGTTTGGGGAGGGGAGATATGTGCTTGTTGCTAGGGGTCTCTATGCCATAACGCTGCGCCCCCATGTGTGTGTGTGTGTGTGTGTGTGTGGGTGTGTGTGTGGGTGTGTGTATATTTATATCTCAATAAATCAATCACTCGATCTTAATTAAATACAGCACTTTTCATACAAATACACGTAACACAAAGTGCTTCACACTACAAAACCATGAAAAACAATATTTTAAAAACCACTAGAAAGTAATAATACCACCCCGTGTAACGCCCATCAGCCCAACCCTCCAATCACAAACAAGCACCAGGGAAAAGAGACAATCAAGCCCAAACATCCGGAGTCCCATTCCTGCCATCCCCGAAACACTCAAATTCAATCCCAGTCAGAAAATGGAAAACCGAAAACACCGAAGGAATGAACCCACACACCAACATACCCCAGACTCCCAACAACGCGGCAACATAACACATCAAGAACACATACACATACACACATGAAAGACAGGAGTACATGCACAAATACATACATTGTTCACATACACACGCAGATACACAGATAAAATCATATAAACATTTAAACATACTGTAAGTTCAAACCCATGCTTTCATACACATTTTTAAAAACACACATGCAGGCACACACACACACACACAAACAACATTTCCAGCTGCAAAATCATATTATCCTGGCATCTCTTTGCCAAATGAGCACTTAATTCAGCAGATGCTTGGCGTGCTGAGAAAGAGAAAAGTTCCACACTTTCTGGTAATTTGCAGACTCAATAATTTCATGGGGGTAAATGGTGCCAGGAAAGGTGTTATTGGAAGCATATTCACACAAAATCAAAGTGGAGTTTTCATGTAATACACTGAAGGCTGTAATATTGTCCGTTCACGCTGGGAAGGAAAATGGATTTGGAATGTACAAATGAATTTGTAATTACTACCTTCCCAATTGTGTATTCCCTCTGTATGTGTATGTGTACTATTCTTTGTGTTTATAGTACCTCTACCTTTCTGAATTCTCTAGCTCATATACATGCACACGCACACACACACACACACACACATGATGATGGATGCTACCGCACAGACACATTGTTAACAGAGGCTTACACCCTTTCCATTGTAAGCCCCTTTCCAATTACACCAGTGTCTGGTTTATAAGGCCAATTCTATTACAGTGAGTCACACAGGAGGTCCTGGTGGATGGTGTTTGTGGTGGCTGGCTGGGACAGG
Source organism: Aphredoderus sayanus (assembly GCA_027564795.1). Lineage (NCBI taxonomy): Eukaryota > Metazoa > Chordata > Actinopteri > Percopsiformes > Aphredoderidae > Aphredoderus > Aphredoderus sayanus. The sequence goes on along the minus strand of JAODUG010012608.1, from coordinate 22,244 downwards.
TAAGAGAAACAGGGTCAAGCCCTGGGAATGACCGCTAAAATATAGAAGGTTCAGAGGGAAGAATCCCTTTCCTGGGCCTCTGATGCAGAAGGACGGTGGTTTTTATCGCGCTCCCTAATTCCCTTCTCTCAAATGGCATTGGTAAGGTGTATAACAATCAGAAAGTCTATTTGAATTTCCATTTCCCTGTCTCTCTCTTTCTCATTCGCCCCTCTATTCACAGCCCAACAGTGTCATTGTCCTGTGTTTATTGTTCAGCACAGGGACTTAAGCTGATATCTCTTTCGCAATCTCTTTATTTCTCTATCTCTCTCCGTCTGATTGCCTTGTGTAGTCCATCTCCCAGTCTCATTACCGGATGCTTTAATGGAATGACAAGATCAGTCATGCATTGTCAAAATGGGAAATGTGTAACCAATAAATTTGGTCTTAATGAATTAGAAAGCCCTGGCGTGAGCCTGAGACGATTCCGGGCGCCGTCATTTGTGGATCGCAGCAAATCGTTCTGTTATGAATTGATGTGTTGCTGCTTTTTGGTGTACGCAGGTGGCCTCTCTGGGCGTGACCACCTTCACGCTGTGCGCCCTGTGCATCGACCGCTTCCGCGCGGCCACCAACGTCCAGATGTACTACGAGATGATCGAGAACTGCACCTCCACCACGGCTAAGCTGGCCGTCATCTGGATCGGCGCGCTCCTGCTGGCCCTGCCCGAGCTCCTCATCCGCCAGCTGGTGTCGGAGGAGACGGGGCTCCCCGACGAGCCCCCGGTGGAGCGCTGCATCGTGCGGATATCCACCGCCCTGCCCGACACGCTGTACGTGCTGGGCCTGACGTACGAGGGCGCCCGCCTGTGGTGGTGCTTCGGCTGCTACTTCTGCCTGCCCACCCTCTTCACCATCGGCTGCTCGCTGGTGACGGCGCGCAAGATCCGGCGCGCCGAGCAGGCCAGCGTGCGCGGCAACAAGAAGCAGATCCGCCTGGAGAGCCAGATGAACTGCACGGTGGTGGCGCTGGCCATCGTGTACGGCGCCTGCGTGGTGCCCGAGAACATCTGCAACATCGCCTCGGCCCACATGGCGGCCGGCGTGCCGGCGCGCACCATGGCCGTCCTGCACCTCCTGTCCCAGCTGCTGCTGTTCTGCCGGGCGGCGGTGACGCCGGCGCTCCTCCTCCTCCTCTGCCGGCCGCTGGGGAGGGCCTTCCTGGACTGCTGCTGCTGCTGCTGCTGTAGCCACGCGGTCTCCTCGGCGACGGCCAGCGACGACAACGAACACGAGTGCACCACCGAGCTGGAGCTGTCGCCCTTCAGCACCATCCGTAGAGAGCTGAGCAACTACACTCCCGCGGGCTCCAACTGCTAGAGACGCACGTGTGCTAGCAGTGAGCCTTTCTGAGAATGGGGAGGGTTTATGGCCTGCTGTTAGCCTGCGGCTAGTAGTTTACTGACATGGACAGGGTATGATGTCGTTAGCCAAATAATCTTGTTGGGCAGCAGCCTATAATCTCGTCTTTTCATCTTTAATGTTAATAATGTAGATTTCCAGTAACAGCGTAACGTTTTTTTTCTACCAGGCAAGCTGACGAACAACCGAGTTTAGTTGACTTTCACGTTGTGGGGTGCTCTTAGAACAGGATCACTGACGGAGGCTAACTTTTGTTGTAACAACACATTTGTTGGCCCAGATCAATATGGATTCTTTCTGAAACCTTTAAAGCATAAAAACCTTCCTGCCCAAGACCTTGAATGCCTGAATATCTCCATTGGTCCACTTGGACCAACTGGTGTGTGTTGACACGCTGACTATCTGAGATTTGAATCAGGTTTAAACCCACTAGCCCCGACACACTGTTGTGTTTCACCTTTAACTGTATAGTATTTGTGGTGCTGGCGTACAGGGTTATAGATGCACATTACATAAAGTTGCCAACCAAAATCTCTACAGCTGGAACGCAAGTTATTATGTGATACATTACTATATCTGAAATTGGGAAATCTGCTTGCTGTCTGTGGGCAGACACAAATATTAACTCTCTCTATGGAAAGATATGCTGTACAACTGAGCTTTAATACTATACTGTATGAGGAGAAATATAATTGTAGATTACACCTTTTGTGTTTATGTTTCAGTACTGATAAAATATTCTAATCTGTAAGAGAGAGTGACCTTGTTGTATTGTACTTAAAATGTGGCATGTAATTTAGCTCTAAGGAATACAGTTTTCAGGATAGCCATTAATTGTACAGTTCATGTAAAGATACACTAGGGAATTGTCTTTTATATATACAGTTTTACACTGCAATCAGCATCAGGGTTGCATACTGTATGGGTCTGAAGGGCCAGGCCTGGCCAATTAGGTCACTGTACCCCCTGAGTCAGGAATATAATTCATAAATATACAGTAGAATTGTATTGAAGTCATACTTATTGATCAAAGAAGTAATCTAATGGAAAAATATAGCCCTATTTCGGACATAAAATGAAATTTCAATAAATTAGAAATGTGTGTTCACCTTTTGTCATCGGTAGATTTAATAACAGTAGTTTTAGTATGTGGACATATCTAACATTGTGGATATAATAACCTTTCTCTTTATTCAGTACAATTGTCATGTGCCACTTTCGAAAGCTCTCTCAAAAAATTTAAAACAAATGGAAGGAATTATGTTTTGAGAAGATACTGAGCATACATACATTATTTCTTGTTCATGGTGAAGTCAATGGAATAGGCCCCCTGTGAAACTCAAATTTGCGCTTGTCTAATATGCCCAGGCGCCAAGCTTGACTGCAAAGGAAATCACTCACCTTGCACCCTTACTTGCTTTGGGGAATAGGTTACAAATGTACAAAATGAAAGTCTATGAAATCCATCATGTCTCTGGGCTGGTCTCAGAATATTAAGGAAAAAATAAAAAGTTGAAATGGAATTACAGTAAGTGGAGAGCAAATGGAGGTAGATGGTATGAAATCAAATGGAAAACGAACTCAACGAAACATTTACTGTAGAATGGAGAAGAACTATCCAGATGGAAAATCCTGCAATCAAAAATGGAGGAAATTGACTCAGAATAGACTGGACTCTGAGAATGAATCTGCACTACACTGTCACATTGTGTCATGCCTTATACTTTGGGCTGTACATATATTGTCAACTTTCTTTGGTGCTCTTATGAAAACTGCAGTGTAAATCAAAATACATTGGTTCCACTCAAAATAGCTTGCCATAAATTCCAGCACTGGATACCTCTGAAGTAAGAGGCAAACTGAAGCATTCCTCTGAGTCACCATGGCTAATATTAATGGTTTCGCTAGTTTATAGCGTTTTATGTGACAGAACATACTTTCCAGTACCTTTGGATTTGGAAGACTTCATTTTGCTCCTTGACAGCTCCTTCCTTCCTTTTCTGTCCGCATAAACATGTTTGCAGTTAATATATTCTATGTAACATTACCGCTCTTTTTAGTGGAACCAAAACATTTTTTGTTTGTACTGCAGTCATTTTTACCAGTGTAATGTACTGTACATCTGTTTTCTTAATCGACTCATCAGGCCTGGGTCAAATTATGCACCCTTTGCATGAAGATAGATGGATGGTGGACATTCTCAGACATTCTCAGACTCAGAAATGTATTTGATTCATTTGTATTGCATCATGAATGATTGAAAGGAACTGATCACATTTACTAAAGTTAAAATAGCGGCCTTTTTGTGATGCCTTTGTGTTCCAGTGTTAAGAATAACTGGGAGAAATTGTGATGACCCAGGCATGATGTTTACTGGTTTACTGTAGATATTGCAATGAATATTTCTGCATACAATTCTGCACTGCCAAACACCTTCTCTTTGTCTGTCTCTTGTGCTCTTGTGGTAGTAGCACACTATCTCTGGGTGTTTCTGTCTCATGGTACGGGCTTCAAGAGGTCCCCAGTTCCTGAGACCTGAGAATGTGAATGAGATTTTCAGATTTACATTTTCATATTATCAGTAACTGGCATGCAGTCCAGCAAATCTGAATTATTGGGAACTGAGCACCAAATGACTTCCCGACCTTGAGTATCTTTCTCTGCATATATCTGGAAGTATAGCTCATTTTAAATGGCTCAGTGTGTAGTAATGTGGTGCAAACTATTAATGAAGTGATTCTTGTAAAACAGTGAAACGTTTGTTCAAAACTTTGTGAGTATCCTCTTCTTCACTGAGCAAAAATGTGTCTGTACTGTATTTGATACCTGAAGATGTAAGCACACAAACACTGTTGTCTCTGGTTCTAGTCACTGGTTTCTAAATAGCTTTTTATATAGCCAAAAACTGTTCCTTTGTTTATCAAAGAACTTTATCTTGAGAACTGTCTATTAAAATGCTAAATGTACTCTTTCTGCCCAATGTATTTATTGTTTTAATACCATTTATTTGAGATCATCATGGACAATTTGCTGATGATCACAACCCTTATTTAAGCATATTTTGTACATTAAACATACAATCTATAAATGATGGGTGTTACTTTTAGAGGTGTGCTTTCAGAATACCCCATATTCTAAAATCACACAATCCAAATTCAAGTAGGCCTACTTTATTGAAAGATACAGTATGTAATGATCAAATAACCATTTGGATGGCATCCGCTTCTTACTATGATGTGTTAAAATAGTCAATGATATTGACAATTCCCAAGACTGCAAAGGAACAAACATAGGTGAAAAAAACATCATTCTAATAGCAATAAACCTATAGAAATTGACTTTAAAGAGCTTACCTAACCAAAGCTGTAACCAAAGCAGATACAAGCAGTATCCATGTTATAAAAGCATTATTTGTGCTCAGGACATTTTAACTCAGGATGTACTGTACATTTACAATGTACAGTACAAATAGGCCCCCTCATATCTTGCTTCTGTAGATAACAGGGCTCCCTATATAATGTATCACTAGCATATCACTGCAGTATTCTCACACATCCTACACAGACTCTTCTCTCGCTGTTTTCATTTCTCTTACAGTGATTATGATAGCGCGGTGGATCTGTATGTCTGTGTTTGCTTGTGATAAGGACTGGTACTGTCTCCCCCCCATAACAGAAATTAGCTGTCATGTTGAAACACTGAGCAGATGCCAGCAAGCTTCTGAAATGCCAAATGCACGTCTTGTTCAGTTCTCCAGAGAGAGCAGGTCTCCTCTCACACTCCCACCATGGTGAGTGTAGGTGGTCTTCAGTTCGCTCTAATCTACCTTAATGTCTCTCCTTTTTCAATATTTTAATTATTATCTTACTCCTTCAGGCTGAGGAAAATGACTTTGAATTCATCGATGCGCCCCCCATATCTCTCTATTGTGAGGAAGGGAGTTAACTGACCTGGAGTGTAGGAGTTTATCGTAGGAGGGAATCGTGAGAAAAAGATCTTCTATTTATGTCTTCAATGTCTTCCAACAGGAGTTACTTCTGAAACAGTGACAATAACACGACAGCAGAGAAACACCTCATTAGCTGTGTTTACACTGAGTCTTTTATTTAGATAATAATCAGAATAAATAATGCCTCATGTAATCACTTCAATTGGCTCCAAATTAAATGTCATTATATATAAATCTTTTCATATTCCTACCAACAAATGTTATGTTTTTGGGGAACTGACATCTTTCTACATTACAGTAGCATCCAAAATGCATGTAACATTGGTTCAAACATACTTGTACCACACACATTCTTAAAGGGGAAAACATATTATTACTGTGGACATTAAAGACACAATGTTATTTTGGTTTCAAACAAGAGAATGCACCCAATCCCTAACCTGAGATGCCAGATGGATTGTTGTTCACAACTCCATCTGGGGAGCCATCCATAGTAACTGTGTGTTTAGTGCAGTTTCTTTCAAAAAAAATCTTGTCAGTTGATTGGATAAACCATTTGTCTGTCACCGTAACTTCAACCACTCAGACCATTGAACCATATGACGTCATAAGAAATTAAACTTTTGCCGAAACCAGTTGGGAGTAGAGCGAAAAAATTTGTTTAGTTTGTTTTATTTTCAATGAAGATAAAGTTTTCAGTTGAGATAAAACTGGCTTTTGTTATTTTCAAGTTTCCAAGTCGCTTTCTCTGTCGTCACACCTAAACCACGCCTATAGCAATAACAACGACGCTGATTTGAAAGTTCAGATGCTACTTGGACTACAGCCGCAATGATCCCCAGCTTTTCCAGACTGATTCTCGCGGCGAAATTAAATTGAAGCTGGGTGGGATTGGGTAGCCTCGCAAGACCATCCTGATCTCGCGAGGCTACCCAATCCCACCCTCACCTGAAAACTGTCACATAGTTACTTTTGTAACTGTGGCGCTCTACATTGCATGCATTTAGTGTCAACATATTTGAACTCCTAGCTCAAAAGTGTATACTCAAACACTTGAAATTGTGAAGCAGATTAGCGTTACTTACTTTTGGTGAACTAAATGTAATTTGTGACCTCTGCTGCCTGCTCAGTGCAGAAGCACACACTGGAATGGTTCCCTAATCGTCATCTTTCAGCATTTATGTTTCCATTGTGGTGTAGGAACCTCTGGTCTTACGATGTGACCTAGCCTAATTTGCGACAGCTTTGACTGTGTCAACTCAACAGGCATCAACATGGAGGAAATGGTGATGGTTGCTTTACTTTACTGTGTTAGCCTATATGGCTAACAGGCGAATGGCCATAGACAAGCATTCTGCCTCTTCAAAGTACTGTATATCATTATGCAGATGTGCTCATCATCTCTATGCACACTACTGTATATGCCAGAGTGCTATGGATTTAACATTATGCTTTATGTCTTACATGCACAAACTGCTTCATAAGCACATTGTTAATGTAATTAAAAAAACATAACATCAACAACTTAAACCCCTGTGCAACACAGTCTGATTTAGTTCGATTGCTGCTGGCGTATTAAGGGTGACAGATGGAGAGGATGGGCAGCTCCTCAAATCAGGTGGGGGAGAGTGGACAGTAAGGCCGCCGCTGTTGGCCAGGTGAAGGAGACGGCAATGGCCGCTGGGGATTCGGCGTTCCGACATGACTTCGTACTTTTAGGTATTCACTCCTTCTTCTCGTTCTGGCCTTGCTTCTCCAGCTCTGGACCCATGATCAGCCGAATGGTATTGTAGTGGCTATTCAGCCACTGCACCTGTAGCATAGGGAAACAAAACAAACAACCACACACAAAACAACCTGCCGAACAACAGCCCTAAACAGCTGACATGAAAACAGCAGAGGGGGAATGAAAACGACAAACATTCAAGAAAAATAAATAGACAAAACTGCACAGCCACAAGCACTAAAATAATAACTATTCATTTAAATAAATAACTTAATGACCGACTATTACTAGAATAGTTCTACATGTGATAACCACGAACAACATACATTTTTTTGTGAATGTGTCTGAGTGTGTGAGGCCATGTGATGTCCTTAGTATTATCGTATGTGGCAACCCATTTTATTGTTTATGATTTTGTGTGTTTTTAATGGTCATTGCTGTGTGTATTTATTTATTTATTAATTATTCATTTATGTATTTGTTTGTTTTTTGTGCCTTTTCACCCTCCTGTTGTCCTTGGGTTTCAAACTCACACCTTGTTGTGCCAGCAGTGCACTTCATATGTCTGTGTAAGATGGAGAATTAGGTTAGCATCTTCTATCAGCCACAAAGAGCTAGTGATTTGAGTAATTTGACTGGGAGGACATCATGACTGGTTAACAGATTATCTGAAAATTCATGTTATTAACCAAAACTTCATACTCCTCATGAGCTGCACTAGACCTGGTTGTTCAGACAGCGAAAATACAATCAGTGACCTTTCGTAAAAAAGTTTTCTATACCTACTTTAAATACTTAAACTTTCACATGCACAATATTGTTGTACTCTGGATGTAAATAGCATAGAACCTTGCCCACAGAATGTTAGGGCCGTTCAGAAGTTTGTACCCTGGAGTAGGTACAGTACTTCTTTCTTTCCGGAAAAGGGCGCTGGAAGAGTTCCTACAGCGGTTTTTCCTGCAGTGCAAAACTGTCTAAAGGTGCCATTTACCCTAAAATGGCCATGAGTCCCTGCAGTGGAAAAGCTCATATGTAAAACCATCCAATTGCCTTTCTGTGAGGGTTTGCTCTAGTGCTACCAAATCCCCAACCATTAATTTGTCACTTTGAATTTAAATACATGAATTTGTGTCAATTATCTCACACTGACAATGAGGAAAGCCAATCACAGAATAATTTATGGAGAACAAATACTATTCTCTTTGTAAGGTGCATTTATTCAGGCTTTTATCTTGCTTTGAAATGTCCTCCCAATGGCACAGACAAAATGGTGTGCAATGTGAGGCCTCAAATCCCAGAAAGAATTACAGCTGATTTGACATTCATCTTCGTAAATTCCCCAAAATGGTTGGCCTCCTGCCTTTACACACACACACACACACACGCACACTCTATCAGCCTCAATCAGAAGCATGCTAGCTAATGTGTCTCTAGCCCAGTGTGTGTGTGTGTGTGTGTGTGTGTGTGTGTGTGTGTGTGTGTGTGTATGTGTGTGAGTGTTATCAGTGCCTGAAGTGATTGTCTACAGCTTGTGATCTCAGCCAGTTTGTCTTTTACTTTCACTGTTACTGTTTCACTGTTACTATCACCAGCATCATGTTGAAATAACAGCTTCTCATGATCAATGACAGAACTTATGTCCCAAATTCCTGCCTGTCAAGAATTTGGGACATCAGAGCCTCTATTCTGGTCTCTCGGCTACCAATTCTTCAGTTTTTTGGGGGGAGGGGGAGATTTGTTTGTTTTTAATGATTATTATTTCGTGAACATCCACAATTGCTAGACAAGGCTTCTTTGGGAGACAAGTCATTTATGTGTTTTATTTATGTTTAATTTTGACAGATACCATCACTCACAACATCTGTTACATTGAGTAAGTAAAAATTTGTTTTTTCAGCAGCACAAAATGCCAATGTTTGGGCCAGACATCATCCAGCATCTTCTATTTTCATAGCTCAGCAACAGTTCATATTACTCTCTGTATATTATATTCGTATGTGTTCCTGTCCTGCTTAATATCTTAAAATATGTATTTTCTTTGTATTTACAATACTTCGCTCCCTAATCCACTGGTGCCCAGTGTTTGGTAATTTTGACACCAGACTAAGTCTTTCAAGATGTGATCATTGACCATCGTTCAGAAATCTGAAAGCTGAGAATACATTTACAAAGCAATAGCCTTGCCCAGGGACTTTATTACTGAGGACGATGGATGAAGGACAATTGTGTCATAGAAAACATCTATGCTGATGTACAGTAAGTTTGCCTGGACCATCCTAATATTGCAATCTCTGCTTTACACACTAGTCCTATAAATATCACTTTACATATCAGTGGGAACATTCAAATTAATACCATTTGTCAGCTAGGAGGTTCCACCTTCAACGAATAAGAACAACAAATGTCTGATGGAGTTTCATACACAGACACAATCAGACGATTGGACAGCTTTTAGCCAATCAGGACAAGATCCACGTGTGGGTGGTCTTCCAATCACAGACACTTAATTGCTGCCGGAACCAACTAATCTAGCCAACTGGATGTTGATTAGCCGGGGGTTCTCTACATGGTTTTCCTTTGATAAATCCCATACTGATATGTAAAACCAAGCAAATCGTAGAGGCGCAGTTTGCAAAATCATGGTTCAGGCTATAATACTGTAAGTGCCTTTTCATATATCCTGTAACCCAAGCTGACAAGTGTACTTCCAGTAAGCACATTGCCTAATGTGATAACCATGATGCATGAGATAACAAAACATCTGATCTTAATCAGTTTGTTTAACCCCAAGAGATTCACCCCGCTTTGTGGAATGAGTTTCCATCTTGGCAGTTTTGCTTTTATGCCACAAAGCCATTTCAAGTCACACCACTCATTGTTAAACCCCCAAGGACCCAAAACCTCAGCACCAGATCACGATTTGAAACATAACTATGTACTTAGTTGTAGATAATATGGGCCTGTAATTGCATATATATGCTCTGAGTTTCAAACAAAAACAACCTTTATGTAAAGTTGTTTTCAACCAGAAGGTGAATTCTGGATGCAGATGAAGGATTGTGGGCCTTTACTAAGCGATTCGTACTACAGTAACTAAATTATTAGAGTCAGAGCTTGTAAGCTAATACAAGCGTGTATTCTAACTCTATGGCATTGAAGGGAGAGGTGTTTTTGTTGTGATCGAGTTCATATATCAACGATCTTTCCCCAGAATCCCTGACACCACCTTTAATTAGAAAAGTAGAATGACTTATCAGCGAATAATTTAAGGCGATTACAAAGGGCGGTCATCAATATTACATTACATCCGAGACATACCTGACAAATAACAAAACACACAAATTCCTCCAGTTACTCTCCGTCCACTTCCTATCTAAATTAAATGACAAAAACCAGTGAGAAAACTCCACAAACAACTTAAGATAGCAACAACAACAAAAAAATGACAGTGCTGCTTGCCTCTCCCATGGAGATCGATAACAAAGGGGAGAGATATGTTTTATACTGGTAGTGTCACATTGTTTAAGGAGCGTGGGGATGTTTAAACAGCTCAAATGTTCCACAGGTTAACTCAAGGCCTGACATGTCAGGTTATAACTAAATAAACAGATTTTGTTTAATTATAACAAAATAATATATATTTATTACTACTGTATAATTAACCCTGTTACATACATGTGAGGCTTCTACAGTGTACAGGAAGTGACACTGAAGGTCGAGCAAGGACATCCGTAGATACTGTAAAATTTTATCTCTATCCAGTAAAGCCTAGCTGTCAGGTTTCCAGGGAGTCCAGTGCAGTGTGCATTTTTATTTCTGTATGGCATCTAAAGTGATGTGTCATGTCTCCTATAATGTTTCATGTAACTAAATATATCGGAGTCCTAGCACATAGATATAAAATGTATTATAGCTCATAGTTCTACAGGCTATACTATAATTAAACATTCTTTCAAATTTCAGGTGAACATGTTGAACACAAGAAAGGGCTTTTTTAACCTGACTGGTTAAATCGATTTTCTAGTGGTATTTCATCCTGTATATACCTGCTGGGCTTACCACAGGGTTTTGTTTCTACTATGTATCATGTATAGTATAAATTAAATAAGAAAGAATAACTTTCTGACAGCATCATGCATTAATAGCCATAATCTAAACACCAACATACCCTTGAGAATGTTCTTCATGCAGATGTGTAGTGCAAAGCTGCAGTAATATAATGAATGTTACGACAGATGCTGCCCTCTCCTAAATATTGCTTCAGAACAATTGTACTGCAGTATTAACTACAGCCGCAATGCTATTGCTAATGTTATTATTTGCATGTCATAACTTTCATTATGGCAAATACAACCACACAGTTATACGGTAGTACTGTTAAGCCTGCACAAGGATAAAGCCCCCGATGGTAGAAATCTAATATACCGTATATATTGTACATCATACTGATGGTAATAGCGTTGTAAAGATGTGTGCATTAGGAAGCACAGCCATGGTGCACGTGAACAAGCACACACACACACACAGGAGTTAACAACGGTTATTACAGGTGAATTTAGTATTTACATTCTCATTTCAAATGTCATTCTTCACCTTTAGTAATATATTGACATGTACTACTGGGAATAACCCAATATTGTTGTTTCTTTCCTGAAATACTTTTTGTTCTTTCTCTTTTCTTTCCTTTGCCCTCTATCTGTTTTTCCTTTCTTCAAGTTTCTCAACAGCATCCTGTCCTCTCATACATTTTAATGGCAGCAGTTTGATCCAGGACGGTCTAAGACATTCAAATGTGTCCAGTCTCATGGTCTGAATAAATACATAATTCACAGGCACAAGTCAAGTGCTGTTCGTTTGTGTGGAAAAGACTTGATGAATATTTCACTATGCGAACAGTGGGGAAGAATGAGCTTCAGTTGGGAATGGGCAGCTGTGTTGTGTGTGGCAGATGCACTCTATGGACCGTTTTATTATAGATTCCTGGACTTCTTTATTCCCATGGTTACCACTGTAGGTACAGGACAATGGAGAAGTAGCCTATACATTTCTGTGAAGGTCATTTGTATGTAGTTTCAAAAATGATCCTTTGCATACAGTTGGTAGACTGTAAATGTTGAGTCTATATAGTTCTATATCATTCTAAGAAATACATTGAATTTGATAGTAGACCAAATGGCAATGTCTTCAACTTCAGATGTGTACTACAGTAACACTTTGGTGTAATTACAGTTTATAATTATATTTTATGGCTACATAAATAATATAATATCGTCAATGCTCCATAGCTGCAGAGACATACGCACACACACGCGCTACAGTAGGTCATGGTTATGTATAAGGTCAAGACATGACTCACTGGGTCGAATCCTTTGCTCCTGCCCATTTCACATCTGTGTGAGTAGATCTGTCACTTGAATGTAAGTTAACATGGGCAAGAGCAAAGGCACACCCTGGCAATCTGCACATCCTGTCTGTTGACTTGTCTCTCTTCTACTTGCCTAACTCTAGTCCTGAACTGGAAAATGCACTTGAGTGAGCAATATTGGAAGGCCTCTAAGCTTTGTTAGTCATTTGCTGCTGAAATGGTATGGAGATGATATAACATGGTTATTTTTTTTTTTTTTTATAAATATATTTTACTTTAATATTGTTGTAGTTTAATGTATGTATTCAGATTATGGATGAATTGCAGATGTAATATGTGCTTTGGTTGTAAATACAATACAGGATTCATATCAGAAAACCCTGAACTCAACAGTTTCAGCACCCCTGGAATCTAAACATATATTTTTCTGCAGCATCTTTAAAAGTCATTTAAATTGTCATGGCTTTGATATGTTTTCTTGGCTCTTAATAAAAACATATTTCTTCTATATGAATGTGATGCTTTATCTGCAGGGCTATTTTATGATTTGTCTCTACAGCCTTTGTCTGTCTTGTCATTCATTTCCAGGTCACTGAGAGACTTGAATGCTTGGCTGAGCTAGAGACATGCTAACTGAATATCCGCTAAGATGTGCGCGTGCATGTGTGTTTGTGTGTGTGTGAACGTAGCCTACCCTGAGTTGGTAGTGAAGGGCCTATGCTTTAAATCTCTCTCTCTCTCTCTCTCTCTCTCTCTCTCCCCCCACTTCCCTCTCAGTCTCAGTCAGTCGACAGACTGGCACAAAAAGGGTGAGATTTTATACCTGCCTTCTCTTTTCCCTCTCAGAGCTTTCCACAGATTCTTAGTTAAAGCACCACTGCTGATGGCCTCCCAGTTCACTTCAAAGGCTTCTCCATGGGCCATAAAGGAAACTTTTGCATCTTGTAATTTCCACACTATAATGGGTACCAGTGACCATTTTAATTCATGCAGGAACAATTTTCAAACCAAGTCTGATGTTTTTTTTAAAGCTGTCTAGTTCAGTTTTGACTTAGAGTAATGAATTCAGTTAACGTTGAATATTAACATGTGGTTCATAGCACACAAAATGAGCTGTATTAGAAATTATTCAAAAATAGACTCTTGCCTGGATTTTCCCCAAATGGAGAGACTTGCTATGAAACATCTACGATAACAGCTACTCAGGGGAGGTCTTCCCATGTATAAATTCAGGCTTTTTTGAAGATGTCCAGACTGACAAATTAGCAAGCCAGTTGAATGCCTAACCCTTCACTTATCATATATCTCAGATTGTAGGTGCTTGTAGTTTTGCCATGTACTGAATAGCTTGAATAAGACGTTTCAATTCAAGATGAACAGATCCTCTGGTTTTATGTCATTCTATGGGCACAGAAACTAAATTCTGTATGAATGAGGAAGGAAGTGAGACAGCAGTAACTGTAGGAGGTTGGTTTGTGTCAACAGTATTTTATTCCTATACCTAATCATCATGTTTTGTAATATCATATCCGTGATTATAAAGACAAAATCATTCACTTTAATGACACATAATACTAGGCTTGAAAAGGATAATTTTTCTTAACAATATGTACAAGCAGCTTTTTCAGCACCTAATTTCAGGAAACTGTGCTGGAATACTATTACGATTTACCCTACTTGTATAGAGATGTTGTCAATAACACGCACAGCCAAGTGGGGTTTTGCAGAGTAGATTGTTATTGCTCACACCAGCGTCTGCTTTCATCTGGGTGAGATGACTCTGTGGTTTCTAATGAGATGTTTTGAACCATGTTGCATCAAATTGGGGAATCCAGATAGCAAGGCCGTCATTGACCTATAGCTCAGCATGGGATCCAGATCAGCATATCAAATGGCAACAGCGAGCATACTGTGCTGCTTTACCCAAGAGAGCAGCATTGCGAGGGAGCAAAAAGACCAGACGAACTGAAAAAGGCATAGAAAGTAAGTAAGAAAAAGTAAAGAAATATAACTAGTGTATGTAGCTTTACCCCCAACTGTGACAGTATTACTTCCATTGCTCTTTTATGGCAGGAGTGTGAAATAAGCAATATTTGGGTAATAGGAGTTTACGTTCCTCCTGCACACATGTTTCTATGTTTTCAGTTTTAATTAAGACCTAGACTTAATGTTGGCGTGCTATGCTATGCTTTGAATGCAAGTGAATAGTATGTCAAGTAAATATTTGTACAATTGTATGTATATATTAATTAGATGACAGTATTATACTATAAAGATTCCCAGCCTTTGCTGGAAATGTACCTTTGGTTTCCACAGACCGATATTAACTTTCTCTTAAAAACAGCATTTTTGTATTTAGTATTATACTCAGTACATACTGTAGTGCACCAAGAAGCTAACATCACTACTCTCAAAGGCACAACGAATTTCATATAACTGTCCAACATGAAAAGATAGATAGCACTAGTGAAATACACATTCACATTACATGCAGTAAGGTGAATGCCGCATTAATGAAAGTATCGATTCACAACTACAATGGCTAGAATTGGGGAAACATGGGCAGCTCGTGTTGATAGGTAAGTGGGTCATTTGCTGACGCAGCGCAGCTGTGTCACAGTTGCTAGGTGGAAATGTACTGACAGATAATTAGCGGCCTCTGCACATAGTATGTCCCTGACTGTGGTGCTGAAACACCTCCCTGGATTTAGTCAGGAAACCTGGTAGTCCCTAGACTCCACAATACCTGGGAGTGGATATTACATATATTATAGATATTATGGATTCTCACACTTAGCTTAGGTGTAAGCTCATGTCTTTGAACAATACTCTGTGACTGAGTCACTCTAACATGTCATTTCTAGATGCCAATTATCCCTGCTGTGATATGTGGCTATGTAGGAAATGGTGCTGTCCAATATGACCTTTCCACAAACCCTCATCCCTCAGTTATAAACCTGCCGTCTGTCACTGCCTTTGATAACAGGCATTTGAATATGGTAAAGTGACAACTACCTCTGGATCTTTTATTTGAGTGAATATTTCTGACAGACAGGTAATATTTTTAAACGTCAAGTGAATTTCTGGGTCATATATTTAGTTTAATTCCTGTTCCTGACACTGATGTCTAGGCTAGTTTCTACAGGGCCATTTGCCAAAGCAGTAACCTGTAAATGTTCACACGAATCTTTACATGCAGGAACAAAATCACACACACAGTAACCATATGCTACACACCAGTGACACACACACGCGCACACACACACGCACAAGAACACACACAATCCCAGAAGTTACAATTACAAACACTGTCAGCTTCCATCGCATACTTATATCAAAGAATAAATTACATTTACTTTTTGCTGCCATATTAACCAATGAGCAGAAATACTGTAGCATGATATTATAGCCTATACTGACCTACCAGAAACACATGATGCTAGTAACTAGTACATTCTGTACTAGTTGTAAAGTAACTGTTTGATTATTGATTGAGACATTTCTCTTTGGCTGGCTCGGGTGTTGAAGGGTGGAGAGTGTGAGAGTTTTCATTACACACACACACACACACACACACACACACATACGCATCCACGCACGCACACACACACACAAACACACACATTACTTTTCCATTTGGGTTCCTCCTCCCACGGTGTCTGAGGGGATTAGGAGGTGCATGTGATGTGTGCTCACACACACACACACACACACTCCAGTGGATGTGGCCTCGCTGCTGAGAGGCGTGCTTTGTATAATGGGACAGAGCGCCTGACACCTGTGTGTGTGTGTGTGTGTGTGTGTGTGTGTGTCAGAATGGTCTAAAAATGTTCCTTGGACTGGAATGGGCATAACAGTCACTTCATGTCATTCAAAGGTATAAAATGAAAGAAGGGAAGGAGAATAGACGTTTTCAATATCATATTTTCAAATATGGGTTCAAGTTATTCCTGCAGGAGTTCCAGTTAGAGGACAATAAATGACCTTGTATGCTCTTGTGTCTGTGTGTAAGGGTTGGCACAGACAGACACCTGCTGCTACCATTTGATTGACCACTTCTAACAAGCACGCACACACACACACACACACACACACACACACACACACACACACTCACAAAGCTTGCAGGCTGCTTATTAGTTTTCTCTTTTCTGTGTCCTGTTCACCCACTCTCCATGCTTTCCTCGTGTTTACACCCTGTTCCCTCTGCATCCCTCCTTCCTTCTTGTCTGGTTTCATCCTCCCATTAAAGCCCCACATGTCCCCCCTCTCCCTTTATCCATTTTTAGTTTTGCCATCTGTCAATCAAGGTAAACATCACTTGTTCCCTACATTCTCTCCATTCACCCCCTCCTGCAATCCATTCATCCTTTCATCTCCGGACCCTTCCCCCTTCCGGCTCTTTGCTGGTCTACTACAGTAATTACCCCATTGGAGGTTTTAATTAGCAGGTGGGGAGGAGTGCTCTGTCTGGGCTTGGGCCTAATTGAAAACACTATTAGCTAGCGCTGGATATTAGCATGCCCGGGGAACGCCAGGATCAGCGGAAAAATCACATTTCCATTTTCTGAAGTGATTAGCTCTGGAGTTAATATAATATGCGATGGCGTAATTTAAAAACAAAATGGGGAAAAACTTCCCCTTTCCCCCAAACTCGTGGCTAATGTTTATAATTACCTCCCACAGATCTACCGCGATCTGCCAGGCAATTATCAGATGAAAACGATGGCGATTGGTTAGGAATAGGAAGAAAAAAAAAACCTGCAGTCTCTAAGGTAACAATAGTGGCTGTTGCCTTGGAAGCAGGCTAGCTTTAGAATGTTCAGGAGGACGTACTGTAGTGTACTACAAACAGTGGGGTGGAATAGTGTGCAGTGTTTGTGCCAAAACCCTCCTGTAGATATGCACTACCCCCCATTCACACACACACACACACACACACACACACCCACACCCACACACATAAACATACACACATATATACAAACATACACACACATATATACATACACAGACATAAGGCACATCAGTTTTGGACCAAGAAAAACACCCAAGCCAGAGTTGAGCTGAGAGCACATCCTGATAAGCGGCCATTGATTGTCTTCAGACTGATGGACAGATGAACACATTGTCCAAGAAACAAAGACAAATGTCAACTCAATCATATTGAATTGCCTTGAAAAGAGATGGCCAGTTTGAAACCCACTCAATGACTTGAGAAGGAATTGCATATTTTGAACATATTCACAGACCAGGTCATGTCTACGTTATTCTTTACCACTGCTCTACTGTAGTGATTCTGCCTGACCAAACATACACACTGTCCTTACTTGCTGTAATCTTCACAGCCATACTCGTTCATATTTTATTGTAGCCTTTGTCATTTGTACAAATTATCTCTGTATTGTTTTCTTTAAAAACATCAAAGGAAATATGAAAATATAGCTTTAAGAGAATTACACAGAATAATCTATTTATATTATTAAATTATAGACAAACAGATTAACTCCAGATGTGGTTCACACTGAAATGTCAGATGGTAGGTTGACCTACTAGATTGCTTTCAGTGAGGCAATTATCTTTTCGTTTTGCTTAAGGACATTTCAACAGGACATACAGTATACAGTAGCTGTTGCTGGACTGAACTAGAACCTTAGACCACACTGCTGTCACCTTGGAGATCAATGCTGTTATGATATCCCTATGAGCATAGACCAAAGAGAAAGGAATTAAATTTCCCAGAGGTCAGAGTTCAGATGCAACACCTTTTGCATTGCTATAATACAATGTTTTGCTGAGGCCCGTTGTGTCCTGAAAATAGCGCGTCTATTTTTTTCTTCCTCAAAACAAAATATTGGGCCCCTTCTGGTCCTAAGGTGTGACCGCATGATTGTTCCGCTCCACTGCAAGCTGTGACAGACACATGCCTCTTGGGGGGTGACAGCAGCTGATGTAGAGACTAACTATGTTGACACACTGCAGGGGAAAGTCTTGGGTAGAAACATTGGCAGGGGGGATTGCAATCATCTATGGCAGTAATCATGAAGGAAATCCCCTATGCATCCCCTATGCAAACATACTTGAGACTTGTGTGACACAACCAAGTCTCTAGTTTGTTGAGAGGATATGCAGTGGAAGCCATTTTAGATGTCCTCGGTTTGTTTGTATTTTATATTTTCACTGGAGTGAAAACTGTCTTCGATGTCTTCTGGTTGTCTGTATACTTTTTCACTGGAGTGGAAAACATGCTGCAGTAGTTTTTTTTGTATACATTATTACTGCAGTATAGTGCTACAGTAATTTTTATGCACCATATTTCTTTATATTTGAACCAATTGTATTTTATCCAAGTTTAGCATGTACTGTAATATATATTTATTTTCAGGCATTTTATCACTTTTTATTATTCTTATTCTTATATTTTATTTGTAATCTCTTGTTTGTAATTTGTTTGTAATCTCTTCACTGTGAAAGTAGTTTGAGTTGCTAAACTGGAGGTGCTAAACAAATGAAGTGTATTATTATTAGAATTATTATTATTATGAAGTATACTGTATTAGGACAATAATTACTGTTTGACACTGATTATTTAATGTGAAAGAAAAGTAAAGGGAGGTAATGAACACTTTTGAGTTACAGTAGCTATGCTAGTCAGTTAGAGCCTTGAATGTTGGATATCCACTGACAAACGACCAAAAACATTTATTAGCTGCCAGTCCTAGTTTAATATACCGTCTTAAGATGCTGTGCTAATCTGGTGTCCAGATGGTAAGACCAACTGCTCTGCTTATGAGATAGACTGACTGAATGATTGTAGGTGACTGGAATCCCATGTTGACTTGACCTGTTAAATCCTGTCCAAACAGGCGGAAGATGCAGAGAAGCAATATAAGATTCTTGAAAGAATGTCATGGGTTTGAGGAACACCTTGGTATATTTCATTTTGTGTTACATTCGGTTTAATTATGATATACATGTTGTATAAGTTGAACACTGAATCATATTGTTAAGTAACAGTAATTTAATGGAGCTTAGTGTGAAGGTTTTCAGAGCAATGTGTGTGTGATGAATAGGATCCTAGTGATACAAATGTAGCGCCCTCCAGTCAAAAAACAGCAGGGCACCTTAGCAACATCCTCCTCCTTATCTTTTTTCTTCTACTGTTTCTCATAATTATGTTGTTGTTTTACTTCTTTTGACATGCAAACACCCCTGACATCACATAATTCTGTCTATCCTGCAAACAGATATTAGAAATGTTTACACCATTGAATACCTTACTATATATATATATATTATTATAAACAATAATAATATTTCAATGTATGTTTAAATTCTAACACAGGATGCATACGCAAATAAAAAATGGCATTACTTTTAAATGACTTGCCTATGTTTTTTTATGACCAATCATTTTAAAGTTGGTCCACCACAATTTATTCACCAACAAAACAATGATATTTTCTGAAAACAGCCTAGATATTCATTGGAGACTGGAGTCCCAGAATACACCAGTGTGATGTATTATATGCAGTGACATGCATCACAGCACCCAAGTTGTGCCACTTCAATCTGGCTAAGTGCTTTTTAATCTACTAAAACATATGAACGGCTCATAAAGCTTTACTTTTGAATACCTCGGATGCTTGGACAAAAATCTTCTGACCCTTCATCCATATGTAATTTATATAAGAGGGTGATCCCTCTTGTGACCCTTTAAACTCTTGTTGAACAGATTTCCTTCCAAAAGCTAACATATTGTCCTAATATGTTGTTGTCTGAATATGTTCTGTACTGTATGTACTGTACCATTAGGAGAAACTCTTATAATTACATTGTCATTTTTGTAGCGATTGATTGAATTTAGTAACAGCTGGACAATTCACTATTTGATTGCCACTGTATTGTTTTTCCAACTGTGGAGTCAAGCTTATAATCAAACTACCATGCAGAAACTAAATTGCCACAAGAATGGCTCCAAATTGCACCTTTGGCTTTAGTGAACACATGCAGTTAGCTGAAAGCAGTTCTGGATGGGAAATTAGTCAAATGACATTTCAAAACGGAGAGTAATAATTACAGATACATGTACATAAACACACAGTGATGCACAAATAACACATACGGTACATGAACTAAAATGCACACACAAAAAACAAACACACGCACAATTGCGCTGGCACAAATGTCAGGTGTCACATTCTCTCCCCCAAAATGTCAAAGTTCTTGGAACAGACCTGTCTGTCCATCTGCCAGTGACTGCACCTACAGTATACAAGCTGTTGTTGCCTGACATTTCAAGTTCACAAGGGCCCTCTGTTATGAAACACACTAGCGTGCCAAAAGTGCATGTTAGAAAAGGTGTCCTTTTGCATACATAAGGTTATACATAATAGCATATTTTGAAGAGGAATGCTGGGCAGATAGACTGCTCAAACACCAATGTTTAATCTTCTGCTTAGGTTGTGATGTTGAAAGCTATTTTTGTGCAGCTTTATTTTTATGCCTTAGATTCAGATATTACTGTAAACTAAGGTGGCAGAAAGGGGTGATGTCTCCACAGAGCACTCTGCCTCTTCCTGTCTCATACTGTAGTTGTTTCTTTCTTTCGTCTTGTCTCTTCCTCTCTTTTCCTCACACCCATCTTTCCATTAGATTTCATCCATTTTTGTTCTAATTTGACAAGCAATTTCCACTCTAATAAGTCTTCCCTTCACTTAAATGTAGCAGAGACATTGCATGACCTTCTCACTCTCGCTTATTCATTCCTTCTGATGCTTGCCCCTGCCATCCGTAATATTATTCCATGATATTCATACTAGAAAAAGCACAAAGTAAGAAGAATGATTATGACTCGTTAGGAGTCATATTTTAAACCACAATGCAGTAAGTATGAGTTGCTGTGTGTATGTGTGTGTGTGTGTGTGTGTGTGTGTGTGTGTGTGTGTGTGTGTGTGTGTGTTTTAAAATATTATGCTATATATAATAATTTCCCTAATAATGCTTTTGTTGCGACATAGTTTACAGTGATCTCGCGTTTTGGAGAACATTTCCTGCTCCATGACTAACACTACATTCCACTCAGCTCGCAAAAGTGCAAACAAACAGCCATTTTATTAAATATTTATTTCCTTTTAAAAGAAATTCCACATCATGTTAAGGTAACATACTTGTTGTAGCAACCTGTTCCTATACTTTATTTGTTTGATTCATCATAGCTGTCTGGCAGCTAGCCTATACAGTAGCTATCTTAAGTAAATAAACAAAGCAACAAACATAAGGTAAATAAACAAAATAAACAGAACATTGATAGAAGTGTTATATATTCAGATTCAAGCTCGGAAGAGTGAAATGATGACTATGAATTTAATGCAGCACAAGCTCTCTGAGATAGATAAGATGAATGTGATATGGTGTAATTTTGTCCCTGAAATTACAGCAAAATTATGGTTGATGGTTCCATCTCCTTCATCTCTGTACCTTATTTCTCTCTCTTGCTCTCTCTCTATCTCTCACTCTATCTTTCCTACTCTCTCTCTCTCTCTCTCTCTCCTACTCTCTCTCTCGCTCCTACTCTCTCTCTCTCAGTCTCTCTCTCTCTGTCTCTCTCTCCTACTCACTCTCTCTCTCTCTCTCTCTCTCATACTCACTCTCTCTCTCTCTCTCTCTCACGCTCTCTCTCTCTCTCTCTCTCTCTCTCACTCTCTCACTCTCTCTCTCTCTCTCTCTCTCTCACTCTCTCTCTCTCTCTCTCTCTCTCTCTCTCTCTCTCACTCTCTCTCTCTCTCTCTCTCTCTCTC
>JAODUG010012598.1:11309-22728 GCA_027564795.1 Aphredoderus sayanus | reverse complement strand
CAGACACACAGACACTCTTACAGCTTACATTCCTGATATGTGATATCACTATCCAGTATTTCAAAGCAAGGCTTGGTAGCTGCTGGCGAGGCTAGCCACAGCCTTTGCTGACAAATGACCAATTCTTACAGAATAGGAGCTGGCACCATTTACACCCTGATGTCATTCTGAAATTGCATATGCTGCTGGGGATTTCATGTTGTAAGGTTGCCGCTTTCATGAAAGTGTGAATACCAAGTGGCTTTCTCAACTGAACCTGGACAATGGCCCAGAGGAATTAGTTTGGACAACTCCTCTGGGGCCTGGAAAGGTTCTTCGACAGTACAGGCCCATATGCAAGCCTGTGCACTGTGTGAAATACTGTATCTCAGACCAACTCTATGGTGTATATCCAATGAGCAGCAGAAGAGACTATTTTTAGCAGTGACAGCATGGTCTATATCTAGAATATTCATGGCTGCCTTGACTAACACTACAAACAAATAGAACATGCACTGACAGGAAGGAAGTCATTTAAAATATAATCAAAAGGTAGTTCTGTTTATCAGTAGTTCAAGTCAAACTTGCTGATTTTAATGTGTAATGTCAGTAACACAAAATGAGCAATTGCTGAAGCATGATTGTAATTATTCTGTCACATTCACTTTGCCCTTAGCTGCCCCATGGATACTGGGCCTACATCCAGTGAGGCTCCCTGACGGTTGAAGTGGCTGCTGATAAGAGCTGTCTGTGCACCAATGTGCCTACGTGCATCTGCCAGGACAAGCAGGCAGCCGGATCTGAAGATCTGAAACCCACCCTTCCCTTCTTCCAACCCTGTTCATTCTTCGGTTCACTTTCTCCCTCAATCACTTCCTCTCTCCTTGCCAACAGATAAGGGAAGCTGTGAGGTTTACAGATGAAAACCTATTCAGCTGCACAGACATCCTCTGTGAGAGGAAAGCAGGGAAACCAGGTCAGTTTGGTGTAAAAGTGAAATGGACACTAAAACAACAAAAGTGCTCAGCTTTACTGTGCTGTATAGTACAGTATGTCAGTATTAACATTGATATTGAATAAAGTTAAGAAACTGGAAGTTGTATTAAGATGCAAATATTAATATAGTGAATAAACTAAATGAGTCACAATTGTTCATCTTCAATTGCCAGACATTAAATATTAATTTTAAATTGTTAATTTCCCAACAAAATAAACAACCTAAGAAACCATTAGTCCACCCTCTATATTCTAAATATTGTGAATAATAATACATTAAAAACATACTAGTGACTTAACCATGGGGTACAATAACAATCCCCCATTATAATGGGTTAGGGGCAAAGTTAATAAAGGGAAGGTATATAAATGCTTGAGTAATGCCATTAATTGCCATTTCATTTAGCTCAATTCATAAAAGAAGTAATTTCCTGCTCTGTTAAAACAACAACAACAACAAAAGCATTCATATAGGCTCAGACCACATCAAGTGCCAGGGTTTTATACAGCTGAGCCTTTGGAAACAAACACTGCTGTTCCATGCAGGAGCATACTGTAGAGCACCACCAAACCCTGCAAAGCTGTGATTTGAAGCAAATTATTCTAAACATGTTGAGCCCCATCATAGAAGCCACTAACCGCAGACACAAGTTGGACACTCACAAGTTGAAACAAGAAACCATCACAGTATGTGACTTGATGCAATTTAAAGCCAACATCCAGGGGTTTGCAGGCACAGTTCTTCGGAGCACTGAGGAGGGTTGTGGACCACCTAACACCGCCCTTTTTCCTCTTTCTGTATCTAATCTGACAACTTTATTTTGAGATGTCCAGCATTAGTGTGTACAGAAAACCCAGACAATATGTTGGCAGTACCCCCACCCCCCCCCACCCCACCAGAGAGACATTGTGGAAGTGGGTGGCATACACTTTCAGTTGAAAGTTAATAGCAGCCGTACAGTACACTGCTGACCTACTTCTTAACCGCCCGACGGTCCCCAATAATAGAAGGGTCTGACCATATAGACGGGATCACTGTGCTATCTTTGCTATTAATACTGGGAACGAGAAGAAAGGCAGCCACGCTGCATTCCACTGGCCCCAACATTCCCACATATTAACAGGGCTCGGCCTGAAACCCAATACTTGGCATCACTTTCCCAGCGACCCCAAAGTGCTACCCTGCCGTGTCAAATCCTTTTCTTTTCTTCATATGGGAGGAACACGCTGGAGTCACGAGTCCCAAGTCCAACTCAACACATGTTATTATACGTGTGGAAATAAAGATGGATAGAAGTCCAACCACAGAGCTGGTTACCATGATTCTCGAGGTTTAAGGGACACTGGACTTCCCAGAAACTCTGTTTTTGTTCACCACCAAAAAGTGTCGTCTCATCTTGGCATGTTAAAAAAAAAAAGTTATTTCCATTGGTGTCCTTTGTAAAAAGATGCATGGCTTGAGAATAGTCTTGCCCAGCTTTCCGATGAGCGTAACATTTGAACTTCAAACTACACCAAAATACGTACTTAACAGCTGTTAGTCATTGACTTATATTTGTATTAGGGCTAATGGTCAGAACAAATCTCAGCGGTAACCTCTGCTATTTAGCTGGATTGTCTGATATCAGCTCCCCATGACAGAGTCATAATTCGACTGTCATTTGGGGCTTTTCCCCACACCCTCGGCTCTCAGCCTTGTGGGCTACTTTATAGCTTAATTGAGGTCATGTTTCAGTTATTAAGCCTATGTTTTATGTTCATGTAGCCTACTGCTGGACTGGAGCCTTGATTGTTGTAGATGCTTTCTATGTTTTCATTTTTATGAGGCACATTGTTTTGATAGATTTCGTAGAAATGTTAATTTCACTTGTTTATTCTATGCTTGGCTAGAAGGCATTCTGTATAGATGATTCAATATTAATGTGCAGGCCAGACCATTGTTTATCTGTCAGAGTGAAAGGTTAACAGCTACAGCACAAAGGACACAGGTCCAAGGGTTTGTGGGTAAGTTTGGAATGCTCATCCGGGATAATGAAAGCCCCATATATGGGCCACCATGTGAAGTGACCAGCCTTTTTAAGCCTACAGTAATGCTTCGCACTGAGAGCAATGTAAATTGAAAATATGCTTACACATCAAAAGCCCCTGAAAGTGTGTCACTGGCACAAATACAAAGGTTGCCTCAATGAGTTTTTTTCTTTCCCCCACACACTGAGCGTAGTGATTCCCCTGTATTCCCTCATGTGGGTCTAAATAAAAATGTGTGTGCATACTCTAAAATGACTGTTGAAATATGTGTATTTAATCAGCTTAATTTGAAATCCTCTCTGTTTCTGCTCTCCCTTTCCCGGTGAGGCAGGGGTGTTTGCAGTAGTACTGGAGCGATAGGAAGTCTCCTTTATATCACCTCTAATCTGTGAGGGAGCACTGAGGGAGCAGTTCATGCCTCTGTAATGGCATATAATATGAAAATCTCTGAAAGACGTGTGTGGCTACTGTCACAGACTGAAGCTTTTAGCCATGTCACTTGGTTTGCCCAATCTACAGCATTTGGATTTCCAGCAAAACTAGAGACAAAGCCAGTAATGTGGTAGAAACAGACATCATCTCATCCACAATGTGAACAGCATTGAAAGAAAAACATGAAAGGGGAAAAAATGCACATTCCTTTACTAGCGTGTAAGGGTTTTAGCTGATTCAAGCTTTTAAGTGAAAGCCACTGAAATGAGTTAACCGGTTGGCTCTATCACAGCACAGGAACAGCGTATGTCTGTAGCATTTAGCATTGCCATTCTCCAGGTCCGCTTTTCGAAAGTCCCGCCTCTAGTAAAATGTTCAGAAGCGCTGAGGCATCCTCTTGGAATGTTTTCCAACCATAAACGTTCTGGCTCAGGCAAGCCCAAAGTGGGCATCTAACGGATTTCGCAGGTGGAAATGTGCAGCGCCAGTGCTAGAACTTTCATCAGCGTGCTTTTGACACACAGGGCAAATTTCAAATAAAATAAAGTCCACTACACAAGTATAGGCTTCAAATGAAGAAAATAAGTCAGTCAACTTTTTCGTGAACATTTGAGGGTGATAAAGGACAGTTCATTTTGGTTTGGGTTTAGCAACCATAAGAGTATTGGTTTCCCTTTAGGGAAATGTAGCACTGCTTGTGCTAGTCTATAAAAAAATCTCTGGGAAAAGAAAAAATATCTCAACATCCCTAGAGAGTGCTGACTGTATTTAGAAGTAAATAGAAGTCTGCGCTGGCTGTCCAGTCCAGAATAAAAAGGATGATTCAAATGTTACATGTTGGGCTTGTTGCTGGGAGGAGATGCTGTCTACAGCATATAGAATGGAATGTCTGGCTGCTGGGCCATTACTTATAGCAAAGGGCTGACTGAGCAATTCATAAACACATCTTATCACCCCACATCCTACGACAGAAATAGGCACAGAACCGTTAAAATGACATGGTCCCCATCCTCCCTCAATTCCTCAAATTCCTGAAACATTTCCTTGGCCTTACTTGGGGTCCTGGAGTTCCCAAAACAAAATAAACCCCAGATCGGATCCTCCCATCTACTGTATTTTTGATGTGCAGTATTCATGCACAAGAACTTTTATAGGCAATGGAACAACAAACAAGCTTTATTGAAACAGAGCCCAGAGCTACAGTACAGTACAACCAATACACCAACAGCATTAGTCACAACAGCAACACACATGGATACTGTCAACGCCACTGGAGGAAGAGCATAAACTTCCAACCTCTCTCTCTCTCTCTCTCTCTCTCACTCGCTCTCTCTCACTCTCTCTCTCTCACACTCACACACACAAAAGAAGCAGTCGCACTTAAGTAAAAATTACTGCAAAATTTCTTGAAAACGCGAGCCGTTTGTTCTTCCCCTCCAATCACAACAACACACAAAATGTGGAACTGTCTCTGGGATTTCTCTGGGCCACAACTCTGCACAACTCTCCCAAATAACGTCCACCCCCGAATTAACGTGTTAGGCATGCAGTGTCTGCTGGGTGAACGGCAGTACAGTATACAGTAGCCATGTGTCCCCATGGACCGGGGAGGGTCACAGGTATCAGTATCGTGATCAAATATCCCCTACTTACCCGCTTCAGACAGCCCTGCTCAGGAGATGGATTGTCCCCACGTAGCTTCACAGGCAGCCAGTTGCGAAACACATTCCATTCAAAACCAAACGCAGGTTTCCTTCCCCGCTAGCTTTGCTGGGAGTGAGTGTCTTGCTGTGGAATCCTGTGGCATCGCCGGGTTAGACTATGTGTCCCTGGCCGAGGCTGTTCTGCCGCCACTAGCTAGCCGAGGTCTGGCTTTTCTTCCAGCTGAGCTGACGGTGCTGGGAGCTGAGCGGCCCGACACTGTCCCTCCTCTCTCTCTCTCTCTCTCTCTGTGTTTGTGTGTGTGTGGGTCTCTCTCTCTCTCTCTCCCTGCCTCTAGTACAGCTCAGGAATAGGAGAGCATGCATGTGTACTGTATGTCCGTGGATAGAAGAGGCGTGCGTGTGTGTGGGTGTAGATGCTGTGCGAGGCCGAGGGAGAGGGCAGGATAAAAGCAAATGACCCTCTGCAGCCAGCACATCCAACTACCACCATCCCATCTCCCTTCTGCTCTTCCCTGGCTGTCTTACCACCACTCCATCCCGCCCTGCCCAATACATTCCCTAAGCAGATGGAGAAGAAACGGCATGGAGGTGGGGTGTCTGAAAGGAAACGCCTTTTCCTGTCCTGTCTCCTCGTAGTCATCACACACAGACACAGTCTCTCTATTAGAAAAGAGTAACAACAGCAACAAGCAGGAAAGACCTTCCCAACAGGTCAAGTAAGTTCATACTGTAGCTAATTGCTGACAGAGGTTTGATGGTAGGATAGCCTGGTGGTTTGGAAAGGGTGGGGGACCTTACATGAAGAGCCTGTGCATAAAACATTGTGTTCAGTTATCTTAATGTGATAATGTGAGGGGTTATAGGCTGCAAAGTGCTAGACTGCTTATGACTCCAGAAACGCCCAGGAGTAGGCAGGAACAATATTCTTCTAATATGGTTTAATGTGATTCCTGTTTCAACAAGAATGGTGAAAAAATTGATGACACGGTTTGATTGACCGCTGTCCTAGGGGGTCAAACTGACCCAACGCAACTACCTTGTTGCACCAGGAGATGGCGCCATATGCTATATAGCCATATGACGTGCTGCAACAAGGTAATGCATTTGAAACTCGAGGACAGCGGCAGGGTTAAACAATGAACAATAACACAAATGGAAGCTTCTCTTTATCTATATTCAGCAAGAGTGATAAATATGTCATTCATTCAGTATCATCGAAATCCAAGGCAGTGTTATTCAAATATTTGGGAAATTGAAAAGTAAACAGCATAGCAGAAAAAATGGATTAGGCACATTGTTTTTATGAGCAAATATTTTGGACATTAAGCTTTATAAATATGTACTACAGATATCAGCAAAGATGTAAGCTGTACATAAAGATTATCACGATGTGGCCAAAAGAGTCTCTTGTTTGTATATATTTTGATTATATAAATATAGTATTTTTGTAGCTGATAAAAGTTCAAACTGTGTACTCTTGTGTGTAATATAGTAAAGTAAGGTAAACTACTACTTTTTAAATTCATACGTACTGTACGCCATCCCTACTACTATAGTTAATTTACTTTTCTTTAGAAGGATTTGAGAAAATGTAACTGCCTGTACTAGTAATTATTGCAAACCATAATCATTGCCCACCCCATATAACACATCGAGATAATGACATTACAGTGACCTCAAACCCAGTCATTTGAAATACACATACACTACACACAAACACACAGATATGGTTGGGAGGAGGGGAATGAAATAATTTGCCATTTCTCTCCTGGAATGATAGACGAGTCCAACTCACTGGTGATACTGTCTAGATGCTCTCCTGACTTTACTCCAGGGACAGATCCATTAGCAAACCTCCCAGGCTGAGCAAACGGGACAACCAATTGCACTTCTGCCTTCCTCCACCTACTTACAGTGATCGAGGCACCACTTCTGCCCTCTCTAGGGGAATGTTGTGCACGTGCATTACAAAGAAAGCAACCCTGTGGAATTACTTAAGCTTATACTGCCTCTCGACCACCCTGTATCATCCGTCACAGCATTGGAAAATGAAACGCACTAACTGACGCAAATGGAATGCCAGAGGTATACTTATGATAAATATCTTGGCAGATATAAAAACAAACGACAAACAACCTTCCAGAAATTCTGCTTGCTCTATTGGCCATGTGTTTGGTTTAAACCTGTATTACAGCGTGCATTCTGCAGTAATATAGAAAATATAAGGGTAGACACCCTCATCTGCAACACCATATTATCACAGTGTGCTAAGGAAATGGCCTCTCGGAGCTCCTCACCAGAGGCCTAAATTACACTGTTGAACTTGCACTGCCCTCTGGGTATTTCTGTATATCTGCCTCTCAACCATAAGTGAGGTTATCGTTAACCCACAGTTAGTCGGACTGGGTGGCAAACGGTCAGGACTGACAAACAAGCTGAATAGCTTGGTAAGATCTGCTTCTTCAGTGGATTCTTTTACTCTTAATAAAGGTCTAGGTGATGAAGGCAACATCCTAGACACTATTTAGTCTGTTAAGAGATACTTACTGAGCTCATCGTCCATGCACTGCTGTTAGGCATCAAATATTTACTGTAATCATGAGTACTATGCAGCAGCCCATTAGAAAATTCTGGACCTGTAACAGTCTACTAACAAGAGATAAATTTAGTCAAGAGGGTTGGAGATTACAAAAGGAACTTGGCCCTTGCTGGGCAGTTGGACAAAAGGTGCATGGAACATTGGCAAGAGGGACTGTGTCATCCAGGGTGGTCTCTACAAAGCCCATAAAGCAAGTTGGGCTTGGCCACTCTCTTCGTCTCCTCGTAGGCAGTAATACTTGATATGGTGAGAAGCTGGAGATTTGAGATGTTGAAAGCTTAATAAAGTTGCCTCTGAGGTAATCATTCCACCATTGTCACTGGGTCTTAATGGAACACAGAAGAGCAGCTATGCCTGTGTCCAAACTTGCAACTGCCTGAGCTCATGTTTAATGTTGTGTCTTACTGCATCATGGAGGGTTTCCTGAAGAAATAGACTTAACTTTTACTTAATATACACATATTAATGTGCACATAAATACATTTTATTTATGCACATAAACATCCACATAAATACTTTTACATGGGGAACAAAGTATATGCCAAATCATATGTACAGGGAAAGATTAAATACAAAAAATGAATGCCATTACAACTCTGTATATTGTCCATTTATTATGACAGTAATAGCTATTCTAATTCTATCCATCTTTCATCCATTTTTCTCGTTACCAACATCTCTCTACCATCAACAGTAGTGTGATAACACCTTATCTTCACCGCGAGGACGCAAGTGTTTCAACAAGATTGCCAATCTCTTGCTCTATCCAATTGCTTTTTTTAAGCGCAAGTCCTAGGAATCTGAGTGCCTCTTTTGTCCCTGTGGCAGACTGGGAGAGGTCAGAAGTCAGCCAACTGTCTGCTCCCACAATGCCCCGTACTGTCTGTCTGGAATAGTGCCAGCACCATGCTGTCATATCTGAACAATAGTCGTGCTTTATGCAGACTGGCTCATGACAGCATGGTAATTTTAACCAATGTTGTAACACACTGATCTTTACTCTTAGAGTATTCAATTCAGGGTTAACTATAATTCTAAATAAAAATTATTGTTTCTACCTAAAACTATGCATGTCTATTGAGACAAAAAACGGAGGTTAAGATTGGGATCTTTGTCCCACTGAAAGTGTTAAAAGCTTTGGGGTATTGACAGTATAAATTATAGTTATAAGTATCAGCTGTGTAGACATAACCCTTATTTTCCCCACTGTTTCTATTATCAACACTAATATTAAAAGAAGTGTGTGTAGGGGTGGTGGGGGGGGGCATTCCTGACCAGCATATGAACCCAAGAAATGAAGGCTGTCTGAACTGTTCCATGTGCAAGAATGTCCCTTCTTAAAAGTACACTGAAAACACGATAAATCAAGCCTTTCGCACCCCTAAAAACGTAGCGCACTTGTCCATGTATGGTGGCGCATGTCAAGGATGATTGTGATTGAAACATTGAGTCTCGCTACAGAGAGAGCAGCTGCAGTTGTGCCCCAGACACCCCCCACCTCCCCAAACAGCCCCCTGACATACACTCATGGCCATCCCAGTATCACCAAACATCTGGGAGGCCTCTTCGCTGGGTGAGGAGACCCCCGTGAACAGGTGTGTATCTGCAGCCATGGCCTCTTGACCTCCTTTGACCCCTGGGTCCTTGTTATTGATGGGGGTGGAGGGCTGTTTGAACTGAGTAGCCCTTGGGCACAGGCTAAATAGGTAGCGTTTGCAGCCAAGGTCACCAGTGAACAGACGTGTGCGTTTACACATACCCTGCAGGGGATAATGTTTGGCATGTTTGCAATTCACTAAAGCAGGAATTACAGGGCAGAACTAAAAATACATTAAACATATATGTATATACACGAATACACAAGCAGTAAATACAAACAGAAAATACTCACCAACAGCTGAGAAAGCATTTAAAAGCTAGCCTAAAAAAAAGTGGTTGAGTTCTTCGATCAGAGCTTTTATCACAGAGAGGAAGTACTGTAGCAGATTGCCTAAAAATAGCCCAATTATTTTGTTCCCTCCCCAGCTAATTATTCACTTTGTCCTGGGCTTGATTATAGCTTGACCATAATAGATGCAACCAAACAAATCAACCAACCAAGCTATTTTTTGAAAGAAATTATACATCCTACTATTTTTAATATATTTTCTTTATTCCTTTTTTTTATTAGCTATAATACTTCGAGTGTTGAGCACAGAGCAACTGTTACAGTATGTGCTCTTCAATAGAGAATAACAAACACTTCCTGTTTATCTTTGCAGATGGCCAGAACATGCTGTTCTGCAACATAGTCATCCAGACATTAACACACAGATAAATTCATGTCCATTCTATAGAACATTTCTGTCCCCATTTTTCATACAAACAATGTTTACTGTAAAGACCATACCACCATGATATTTCTTAGTCGCATATATTTTTCTTGTGAATCTATGACTCATCAAATTACATCTGTCAAAGCACCAAAATAATATTAAGATTCAGCAATATGATGCCAAAAGCACAGCTCTGAATCACAGCCTACCTTCATGTTCTTGAGATATTCAAAAACAACCCAGAGAGCACATATCCCCCGCCATTAGTCTGTCCAGCTGACTCTGAGAGGGTGGGAAGGGTCGGACGGACAAGCTATTCCATTGATTTAATAGAACATTATGTAAGAATGCCTTTGCTGCATTTGGTCCCCAGCTGAGAAGGAGATCTCTCAAGTTTACATTCTCTACTGACAGGGTGACCCTGCGGACATTGGACTGGAGCCTCAGAAGGAGAGGGGCTGTCCATGTGGCTAAAGGCAGTAAGTCAATGTTGGTGCATCTTGAGTCCTCCAGTGGTGAAGAGGAGCATGCTGAGACCATGGGTTCTTCATATGATACTGGAAACCGGCTTGTTCATGTTTGCCACTTTTCCTTGGCCAAGTCTCCATCCATCCATCCACCCACCCATCCTCAACCGCTTATCCGGAGTCGGGTCGCGGGGGCAATAACTCCAGCAGGGAACCCCAAACTTCCCTTTCCCGTGCCACATTAGCCAGCTCTGACTGGGGGATCCTGAGGCATTCCCAGGTCAGCGTGGAGATATCATCTCACCACCT
The DNA here is from genome assembly GCA_027564795.1 of Aphredoderus sayanus. Taxonomy (NCBI): domain Eukaryota; kingdom Metazoa; phylum Chordata; class Actinopteri; order Percopsiformes; family Aphredoderidae; genus Aphredoderus; species Aphredoderus sayanus. Next base: position 11,939 of record JAODUG010012598.1, on the reverse strand, counting down.
TGCTAAGTGGCTAAGACTCACTTTGGATCATTGTTGTACATCCTCTATATTCCACTTTGCTACCTAATCCCACATACACACTAGTATGCACTTCATTGTGTGTACAGTATACTGTACATGACTTATGTTTGCAAGCATGTGTGAAACTTTGAATAAATGTTTTGCATCTTACAGTGCAGTTCTGTCCAAACAAGTGTGTGCATGTGTATGCGCATGATTGGGTGTATGGGGGAGGGGATGGGCTCGATGAGGATTTGTGAACAAGTTATGAATGGGGTGGCATTAATTAAAACCAGCTGAGCCCAAAGCATCCCTACAGACACGCCCGCAGTAAAATCAAACTGGCTTTGTGAACTTCCACAAACATAACATACAGTGCCTCACCACCTGATGAAAACACTACCACATACTCATAGTCATTCAAAGAAAATGTCAAAGATGACTAATAAAAATATCTATATATGTATGTACACTAACACTCTGACTGTTTCTTGAAGTGTAGTTGAGGCTTGTGGAGTTGTCCTCACATTAAATATGACACCCTCTGTTTTCTAAGATTCACAATATGACCAAAAATGTGTATAGGAAAAAAGGACACACACGCACACACGCATGCACACACGCACACAC
>JAODUG010012598.1:0-11209 GCA_027564795.1 Aphredoderus sayanus | reverse complement strand
AAGATTCACAATATGACCAAAAATGTGTATAGGAAAAAAGGACACACACGCACACACGCATGCACACACGCACACACGCACACACACACAACCCTGGCAGCAAGCCAGAGTACTCGAGAAGATGTCCACCAGTGAGGTGAACAATGTATTCTCTGGGACATTCTAAATATGCAGCCATGTGTAGCATCCAACAAGTGCGATCAAAGCCAGAACTACAGGCATCATCAAGTGATTCTCTGTAGATTTAAATGCAACACAGATGTTTCCTTTAGTGCTTCTAAATGCATAGCACTGCAGAAATTATAGCAATCCTGGAATCTGAGTACAGGTTATAAAAAGGAGAGGTTTAATGTTGCTCCACAAAGAATGGTTGTCCAAGTCGCTGGCATCTAGAGGACAAAAAGATGATTTGCGAAAGGCATTGACCCCAGCAAACCGAATCTGGGTTAATCACATCTGCTCCGGATGTGTACAATCAAGACACATTGTTGCGATTATACACCATTTAAGTTAAATATCCAGCTCAAGTGCTGGGGCTCTGAATTGTTGTCTTGTTGCTCAAGAAATAAAAAATAATGTGGGTCAGCATTTTTCCCCCTTCTTTTCCTCTCCCTTCGTCTTAGTTTCCTTCACAGAACAATGAGTCTGCCGTTTTGTTTTGACTCCTTAACTGTAGTGATTGTGATGGTATTGCTGTGACCACAGCCATCATTTTGGTTTGTGACTCTCGCCACTTCCAACCTTTTCGACAAAACTCAATGACCTTGCTTCACACCATCCATCCCTACAGTGACCAGGATTCCAATTCCTAGAAATTGATAAGTGCACCATAATGAGCATTGATTATAAACCTTACGGTCAAAGCAGTAAAGGGAATGAATCGACTGCAGAAGAAAGAGGAGTGATGGCCAATTTGTCCTTGTCAACAGCCCGCTGCTTGAGTGACACTGCTCCACAGAGGATCCAAACATCTTACTCAGCACTGGCCTAGTGGTCTAGTTTCTGTCAAGACAAGAAAGAAGCCAAGAGCAGATGACAAGGAGTGCTAGTCTGCAGCTGATAAATGATTTTAAAGCCACAACAGGTTAAAACTGGCCACAGTAATTGCCACTGTACTTACTGTACCTACAGTACTCTATATAGAATTGTAGTGGCTGTTCATTGTTAATGAATCTGCTAGATTTGGTCCATGACCCTTTGATTGTCATGATCATACAGCACATTAAATGTGTTCACTGACACACACACACACACACACACACACACACACAAAAGCATAACAGAACAGAACAACAAGCCTCACAGCAAGGTTTCTTCCTTCCATTGATTGCTGAAGGCCAGGTCATGCCATGTCGCAAGACCTTCATCAGCTTCTTTTACTCTTCTATGACAGAGTTGTAATTTCAGGAAAGCAATGAGCCAGGTACAGTATGTGTACCTGGCTCATTGCTTTCCTGTGTGTGTGTGCGTGTGTGTGTGTGTACTTGGCGTCTGCTTTCCGGTAGAACAGGGAATAAAAGGGTTTGTGAGTGTGTTTTCTACATACTCTTGTTATCCATAACTTTACTTCCATATTCATCCCCAATTCTGGCTGAATATACTGTATGGTAGTATCAGGCCTAAAAGCCCATGTCTATCACTGACTTGTGTAAAATGGACACAGCGAAATAAAATAAAAACCCGATATGGCTTCTGCTCCCAACAGAGTCCCTCAAGAGCGTCGTCCGAGATTTCCCACCCAGCTCAGCGCTCCCTAAACATCGGCCAGTTTGTGTTCTGCGGCCCGTTTCCTGGGCAACCTGGCAGCGAATCAGGTGACAGCACAAGAGTGCTGAAAGAATACAGCACAGAATAAGGAAGGCAAGGCAAAGATGAGGCTCGCTGGTCCCATTACATGTGAGCACCACTTTTAGAAAAATCTGTTAAACGGTTTTCATTTTCAGAAGCATAATGACATTTCTGGGTGATGGGGGTATTAATTAGATATAATAAAGATATGCTTGTGCGTGCAAATGTGCTGTACATAAAAAAAATAAACCTTTCTCTGCATTTTAGTATTCACACATTCTTGGATAAAACAATACAATATTAATGTCCATTAGGCTTTTATTGTCCAATTCAGTTTGGTTAATGTTGCCAGCAATGTGCATCTCATAAAATATATTTAATTTCATATGTGGAACTGCAAATGTCAGACAAATATCACACCTCTCCCCTCAGAAGAAAATGAAAATGATTTACTATTCCCATGTCAGGTTGAATGTGTACTGTAGTACAAAAATATCGCTTTTCACTCAATCTCCAATATTGCCTGAATATGAAAGCAGGCTTAGGTACCATTACTTCTAAAAATAGCTTGGATCAGTCCTGTAGTTAATAGTGCATTTAAGGGATTTGTTTTTCAGTGCACCAGGGTGGGGGGTTTGTGTGTGTGTGTGTGTGTGTGTGTGTGTGTGTGTGTGCGTGTGCGTGTGTGTGCATGCATGCCTGTGCTGATATAGCGGCACTAATGTCCCCACCAGGGGCCCAGTCTGTCTGCCTAATACCTCTAATCCAGCCCCAATAGATGTGGTCAAGGGCATGGCCACAGTCTGGTAACACCGATGATGCTGCTCTGCCCTTTCATTCCCTCTATATTCGCCAGTCAGTCTTTTCATTATGCCCCCCCCCCACCAACACGACATGGTACAGCTAATCCCATGGCCGCTGGACAAGACCCCAGCAGGGGGGTCAGAGATCATGGCAGTAGGAATGTAATACGGAAAAAAGGGCCCATTTCCTGCATGGAGCCATGCCTAAAGAAATACTATAGGCAACGGCTATGATATTGCTTTAAAATGGCTAGTCACGCCAAGCCATTAAGTGAGAGACAGACAGACAGAAGATAGTATATCTGCCTCCAGTAGCTTAAGCAGTCCAATTCCTATATTGAGTGTGTGGCTGTAGCAGCCAGGGGCTTTGGCAGCCAGAGTGGTGGCTTATGGCTTATCTCTCCATCAGCCTGGCGGAATGGTCGACCTTTCAACACACACCCATAGCTTTTGATTTGGATTTATTTTTTCCATCTTAATACCGCTCACAGATACTGTATGTGACAGCTGACACAATATAAATACAGTCTTCTACAGTTAGCATAGGTCAACTACACATACAGTAAAATATAAGGTACTATACAATAACTAGTTTTCCAGTGCTTTAGTCATTTTATGTAATATCTCTAATAATAATGAATTTGTCCTGCCACACAAACAAAACAGGCAACTTATATATGCTCTCTACAAGCGCAAGACACGTACCCTATCCACCATACTGTAGAACTAATGGTAACCAAGTGCCAAAAATAACCTGATGTCTACGGTTGCTAGGACACGGCTGGCAGTTGAGAGCCTACCTGCTGGCTACTGTTTACCTCCACTCTTCCTAGATGCATGATGGAAGATACGTGCCTGAGGGAGACCACACATGGACAGGAAATCCTAACAGAACACACTGGGCTGAATTCAACCTCTGCCAGGCATGTTAATGCCCTGTCAATGTGGGTATGTCTAGTAACCATTGGAACACTAATATAAAAGGTTCACTTTATGTTCATGTATTGGATATTTGTCCACTTTATCCTCTGTACAAACCTTTAAAAAAAATAAGTGTAGCAAGTGATTGTAAGCCAATACACTTTTTGTATCTCTTTGCAGCCTGCTATCTTATCAGTCCCTGTGCATGCTGATAACATAATCTGGTACTTCTACTGTAGCCCTGGCTCCATAAAAAAAAAAAAACACAAACAAAGTGGTGCTGACACAACAACAATATCATAGCCTTCGCAATGTGTTCCATGTCTTCATGTCATTTTAACTGTGTAGGAAAACACCACCTGTAGGTTAAGAGAGCGACCAGGCCTCTGGTAAAACACCAAGGATGCTGGGAAGTGGACACAACACCCCAACAAATCTGGGAAAGGGACACAGTCTAGTACCAAGCACAAACAAACCCGCTCAGTTTTCAACCACCAGCACAAACCTGCACGAGATCAATCGTTGCCTTTGCTGGAGGGAATAAAAGCAAAATGTCCCATTGCAACAGGCTTCTCAAGAGACAGAGCCTTTTTCATAGCACCACTGAAAGCTTTACTTGCTGCCAACCATGCGGTTTGTCACTTGGCGAGAAGGAGTTTTTGAAAGAACTTGCTCAGGATGAAGGAGCTACAGTACGGTCCTGCTAAGCCTTTTGGGTGGTGTTTTCTTTTAAGATGCCCGATAATGAACAGGCATAGCCATCTTTTCTGGATGCTTAACTGGCCTTCCTCATTCATCTCAAAGCTAAATATGTTGAGATGGCAGATTTTTTTCCAAAGATGCATTAGAGCTTGGGAGAGAGGCTGTATAATCCATTAAAAGTGTCTGTCACGGCTTTCTATTCTTTTAGGGAAGCTTTCAAGTGCACCATAAACTCATTACAGGGTTGGACGGAAAAGCATGAGAAGATACGAATGCCAAATTCAGTAATCCAGAAGTCATAGAAAGAATTATGATGGAACTTAGCTTGTAAAATCCTTTGCCATTTAGTAATGTCCTTTGTTGAGCAAAGAGGGAGATAATCATTGTTGTTTCATTTGAAAAGGCTTTTCAAAGTGTAAATAATGTATTTATTTTTAATTTACAGGATACTGTAACTGATACTGTTGAGGATACTGTATAACATTTTTATTTACCTGGGTAGAGCCTTATGTCTTGCTTTCCTCTTGTAATTATTATTAACCCAATTTCCAAAATTGCATAAAATTAAATTGACTCAGGGCCATGTTTCAAAGGCAAAAAAAAAAAAGATTACATATTCTTTTAAATTATAATGTACAAAACAAAATTCATAAAGACAATTGCTAATTCCAAACAATAAAGTACTATCCCAGGTCAGTTTTGACATTAGGTCAGTATTCTGGCCAAAGCAAAGAGAAGTGTCTTGATTTTGTTCCTTTATCTTAAATTATTCATTTTCAGTGGGTTTCCTCAGGTTCTTCCTCACTGTGTTGAAAGCAAAGGGGTTTATGCCACCCCGCTCAATGAGATTGTATTGTGCCAGCCCCCACTTTTGTGGCATGATGAGAGATAATTGGAATTGGTGATACGGATTAGTATCAGGACCAGGAGGAGGAACATTTGTTTTTGGCAAGATTTGACAATTCTAAAACTCTACAACTAGGTTGCTAGGAGGAGGACCCCAACACTATGGTAGGGTTCAGCCTCTCTGAGGCTAGAAGACCCCAAGGGAAAAGCCAGTACAGAGTGAGTGCTCTCATGGGCAGTACAGGAATTTTCCCACAATCAAACAAACAAACAGAGCCACATGGGGCAGTGAAAAGGTCCCTGTCTAAATACTAGTCCATATTTCTAGTAAAAAAGGCCTGTCACAACTAATTCACCTTAGCAATCAACTGTTCCTGAGAATTTGCATGAAGACATTCAAATACAGTATAAAGATAACACTTTTAACCTATTAACCGATTTTAACCTATCAGGGCCAGGATGGATTAGTAATTTGCCTTATTAGGTTGAAAATAACATAATAAAGCAATACAATTAGCACCTGCTAGTTATTACATTGTTTATCAACATCTGGACTTTTAGGGTTGAAGAGTTTAAGATAAATTTAACACTTGATTATCTGAACCAAATTCTGCCACTTAAAGAGATGGGTTAAGTTACGTATGGTGAGCTTGTTATTGAAGTTTGGACAAAACACAAACAAAATACCTATATGTAGTATTACACCTGAGTCTACCTGCATATATTAAGCTATTTCAATCTAAATATGAACTGTATTTTCTGATTGGGGATTTTCTATCCCCGATCATTTATTTAGGCTCTATTATGATTCTTCATTTTCATTTAATTTGAACAACTTTCAAATCAGATCTTTAAAGCCCTGAATATGCATGATAAATCAAGGGCAGAAAAACACAGAGAATGTTTTATGTCTTCATGTTTGCAAACTGGGTCTCAAAAATGTATTTCACTGACCCAAGGCAAACTTACAAATATTGTAATGTGATTGATGTTATTATGATGGAAATATAAAAGCTTCTTCTTGAGAGAATGTGGCATTCAAGCATCATTTTGAGTATGTCAGAAAGGCTCCTCAAACTTCCTTTTATAGAAATAACCCCATGAGCTGGCTATCATCACTATTATAAATAAGAAGCTGGAATGCAGAAGGAGAAAAAAATAAACATCCAAGCTGCTCTGTTATCTACGCCCAGCTGTGCCGTTTGAGACCAGGCCTGGTCAGATGATGTCAGACTGGCGTTGTATTACTGTTCTATCGATACTAATACAGTTATTGAAAGGTAAGCACAATGTATTAAATGCTGACCTCAAATTAAGCCAAAATATAAGTAATATGCTCTTAAAATGTTCCATGTAGCATAACATATCATTGCCTTCATTGTGAAGGGATCACTTTTAGAATGTATTCCCTGTACGAATTCTAGAGCTCTATATATTTTTTCACATTGAAATAGATATACACATAGGTGTACAGTGTACCTGAGCAAAAAACGTGATATTGACAGACATGAGCTTGGGCGTCACAGAACAGCAGCATCATGGTCAGCAAATCCTAACCTTTCACTAATTATTCGGATGTTGTTGTTGCTTAATAAGACTGTAGGGTTTGTCATCCTGACCAGTCCCTGCTAGGTCAATGAGCAGACCCCAAGGCAGTACACGGTGTCGGCGGTCTGACAGCTTGCAGCACAGCAGAAGACACAGGGAGGGAAGACAGGTCTCCAGGTGCTGCCTTTCATGGTCATGTCAGGGGGTAAAGTGAGACTGAGGTGAGGGGAAACCTGCAGCGGGGAGAGTCAAGGGGGCTGACGCACTGGGGAAGTGGTGGGAAGGGGTGAAGGGGTTTATGAACGATTCCATATGTGCTCCAGATCCCTGGTGAAAGACTTGCTTTGTGCTTAGTAAGGCAGCACGCGCACAGCTCCCGAGTGGTTCCCCTAGACTCCCTCCCTTCAATCTGCCGACCAAAGCATTGTGGCCCTCTCTCAGTAGTGCAGGGTAATATTAGCCAAGCGTAGGGGGCAGGAGCAAAAGGCCGCCACAGTCTCAGCGCCCATCTCATGGCCTATTTTGACGGGGGCCAATTGCCTGTGACTGCAGACTCAGGACAGAAACAACCTATTCATTGACTCAGTGGTCTCGAGGTAAAGAAAGGTAGATGGTCAAGGGGAGGGGGCAGTATGTCTGGAGACAGAGGTAGTAGAAAAGACATTATAGGTGGGGGAAAGAGCTGTCAGTAAGTGAAGACGTATTGCTCAACCCCTATTAACCCATAACCCCTATTATCCATTTCTTGGTGCTACGTCATTTCCCCGTGATGGGAATCTAATTGCTATAGGAGGCAATCATAGTTCATGGGTGACCACCTGCTCCACACGCGCTGAAAAATGACGAATCCATCATGTCACCATCTTTGACTATATGGAACACAAAGAGGTTGTGTTTCATATAGTCAAAGATGGTGACAGCCTTCCTTACAGATTTAGAGGAACGTGTGTAAATTGAAAGCAAGACTTAAATTGCCTCCAATTTAAACCCGCGATGGAAACATGCAACTGTAATACAGTAGACAAGGCAGCGAGCTACCATTTACAATAACACTATGCTGGAATGAGAGGAAGCTGGTACTGTAGGTCCACTGTAGCACTAGAATACACAAAGGCTGAGCAACAATGACACATTGTACAGAGGGGAACTGCAAGAACAGAACTTGAGGCATATAGTCTACAATGTGATATCCGGGCTTTATGAGATTTTAATTAACCACGTGATTGCATATTTCATTTTCATACATCTGTGAGTAGGTGGAGGAAATTATGCTATAGTGAAGGACTGGAATGGAGGAAGAGAGAAAGAATGCAAAGTGGCCTCCACTGTTTACTTTAGTAAATCCCATTGGAGAAAGGATTTCCTCTTAATTGGAAGAAGTATAGTATAGGTAGTATCACAAATATGATAGTACGTAGAAGAAATTAGAAAGTCACCTTTAGAGCTGCACACCCAAACAACAAATATGAATATTGGCTATTTATTCCATAGAAACTACAATGCAAAGTGTAGAAGGAAGAGGGAGCTCATTCAAATATTGGAGACATGAGGAGTATTTGGTTAAAGGTGCAAAAAATAAAATTTCATTTAGTACATTTAGATACTATTGGTTCAAACACTTCCTGACTCTGCCAGATGTCCTTGGCATACAGGAGCATTCCTGCCATGCTGTAGTCCCTCTCCAAATCAGGTACTTCACAGAGAACAGCCTCACTACTGTCTGAAGCGAACAGACCGGGGGCTGTCCTATTCACCCATCAGCAAGCACTGAATGTTGTGCTAGTGATTCTCAATGTGGGGATCGTGAGGCGGTTTTTTTGGAGAGCCGCCAGATTACTTCAAGATTAACCATCTCTGTCTTATGTGTTAATATATATATATTACTTATATCCAGTGTGTGTGTATATTAATTACATTGTATTGTCATTGCATACAGAGATGATACAACAACATGCTGTTGGCATGGCATTCAAATCACATAGGTTAACATTAGTTCACATTCGTGGATGAAATGGTATAGATCTTCCACAAAACACCTAGGCTGATAGGGTAAACCAGCTTGCCCGTCCACCACACAGTAAGACTGGGCTGGACCTGCACCGTGATGCCTGTGCACACTCAGCATGCTTTTTATTGGAACTGCCATTAGTACACAATAGCCGATAAACGTATATGGGATTATGGGTTCACTTTAAGTCCTTCTTGCTGAAGCATGACTACACGTAATTGAACACAGCCTCTGGTGTGTAACATCCTATGCCAAGGTGTCTATTTTATTCCCCTCGGCACCAGAGGACCAGCAAAAGCTGTGGGCAGCAACCTCCACCCCGAGCACATGCTGCCGAGCTGCTGCCAGCCCAAGCCGACCGGGCACACCAGCTTCTCACCTTACGGCCGCGACGGGCACTTGCACTTGCCAAAAACAACATCTGGGCCTGGTGGAGTGAGTAAACCTCTGCTGCAGCGGCTGCTGGGGAACAATGGCCCAGTCTTCCCTCTGGCTAGCCCTCCCAGTGGCTGGGCTTGTGGCAGTCTGAGGCTAGCTACACACACACACACACCACAGCCATGTGTGGGCATTACCCTTACCTGGAAGTGCACACACACACACAAGCTTCCAGTCATCCCTTTCAACCACACACCTTACACAGTGTGAACACACTCATATGCACACATAAACAATCCTCCCACACTCACACACACACACACACACACACACACACACAAACCTGTCCGCAGCCCAGAAGCATCTATAGCCTCCTCTTTGTCAGCAGTAGTCAGGGAGGGCCACAGCCAGGGGAACACCTCAACCCATTCCCCTTATTGCTCTTGGACTTATACATATATTTGTCTTCCCCTCCAACCCTTCTTAAATATACAGGTAGTTGGCCCAGGTCTAGGGGCCTATCATCGAGACTGTGGACCAAAACACTCCAGCTAAATTGGTAGGGCAGCTGGGCTTGTTGGACATGAATGCATGTACAGCACTGTATAAGGTTTATGAATGTACATTCACCCTGCTTAGAGTTACAGTATGACACCGCAGTTACAGTGAGTCTTAGTCAAATTAATCCATCAATGACCCAGCATTGGATAATATTTTATGAGTTTTGTGGCTATCATGAAGTCTGTAAAATTAACCTTTTTGCAAATGTATCTTTCATGAGGAAATGAAAGTCACTTTATATAGTGATGGTTTACCATGATTAAAATGTGATTTAAATTACTCTTAATCCATTCCAATCCTTTCATTTACATCTACACATTTTCAAGCAAACTCATTCCAGTAGGAGGAATGTATGTGACTCCTTGGCTGAAGCTGAGGAGGGTGACTGTGTACTTAGCATGGTGCCTTGCTTGTAAACTAAGCCTCAACAACTGGCAATGAGTACCCATGTATTCTAACTAGTCACGATGCCAACGCCAGATGTTCGTCTGGATTAAATACCACTTGATGGTCATCCTATCCAAAAAACTTGTACTGTATACGTTTTCATTATTGCTACTACTAAATAAAATTGCAGTTCATTGTCCAACTACATGAAAAAGTAAATGCAATGAAAATCCCACTGTTTTTGTTCAAATGATTTTTATCCAATTGGAATGCTTTGATGTAAAACATAACCACAGTATGATTCCACACACGCAAACTCGGCTAAAACCACTGCCCAACATACATTATACAGCATTTTCCACTACTGCATAAATACTGTTGGGACTGTTGAGGTGATACAGCGCCCTCTATGTAGTATTATAAATAACGACTGTTAGCCTACTGAACGTACAAACGTGCATGGTCAAATGTGTATGGGGAAGGTGAATAATGATTGCTAATCATGTATTTTATATCCGTTTATCAAAGTGTAGGCCACAATAATATAATTTAAAGAATGCCTATTTTCTTCAGTGCATTTCTTCTAATTGTTGCCTATATGATTTGGACAGCACGCCTATAATTCTATTGAAACGCTGTCAATCAATAGGCCTACATTTACTGAAATGCATTAGGCATACACAGTATTCATTAGCCTACACTGAGTCATGTTTTTGGCACTATAACTAGCAAAACGTCTGACATAGATCACACGCCTGTGATTTATTTTGTATTTTTTAAATGACATAGTGTTACTAAAATAAACAGATTTCTAACGAATATGCTATATTGTTTCAATGAAATTGATACAGCTGATTGTTTCATTGCGTTCAGTGAAAATGAAAAGCGAAATCACAAGCACTGCCCAATATACCCACGGCCATAATCGTGAGGAAAATGTAAACTTACCGACCGGCTTCATTGTAGAGAATCAATAATTGCTTGATTATAATCCCTGTGATGTTGTCACAATTAAAATATAAAAACGCCGTGCAGGTGCCAGACTGATGTGTTGGTTGTAATCGCCTCAGCGGACACTTTCCCGTCTTTCAGGTGCTCTACAGCGAATGGTAGTGGTGGTGAGTGAACAGGCTGACAAGTCGGTCAAAACAGAAGCACCACGCCTCCCTCTCTTAAAGAGGTACCGCACACTGACAAATAATCCCCCCACCCCCCCCCCCCCCCCCCCCCCCCCCCCCCCCCCCCCCCCCCCCCCCCCCCCCCCCCC
>JAODUG010012580.1:13603-24575 GCA_027564795.1 Aphredoderus sayanus | reverse complement strand
TGTGTGTGGTAATGATGATTAGCCACATTGGGGTCCGGGCACATCCACCACACGAACCACCCCCCCCCCCCCCGCCCCCTTCCTCCTCCACACCGAATCCTGCCGCAAGCTGCTAACCCCGCTGTAAAACCACTGTAGACCCCCCAACACACACAGACAGACACAGACAGACAGAGACAGACAGACGCATGAAGGATAGATCCATGGGCACATAGAGTGCGTTTTGATCTACACATGTAAGGAGGCACGCAGACGTCACAAACTACACACAAACGCACGTTTGGCTCGGAGAAGGGAAATGGCTGAAGCACCCCCTGATTAGATAAGACTGCTTTTTCCACAGCCGAGCGGGCCACCGCGACTCGCACGGCGATAAATACGCGGCCGCTCTCCCAAATCCAGTTAAAGAGAGACAGAGATCCCCTCCCCGGTCGCCCGGATTATCCCTGCCCGAAGCCTTCTCTCCTCCTCTCCTCTTCCCTCCGCTCCAATCCTGTGTTATCCTCGACTTAATTCGGCAACAAAGACATTTTTCACAGTATGTCATAAACTATTTACTTTTGCATGACAGAGGTCTTTATACTATATGCAATAAATACACTGGCTGTGTCTTTTACATAATATCTCCTAAATGTCTGTAGTACTCCTAAATGCCCTCCAGTAAATGATATAAATCATACTTTTACAGAATGTTCTATATTTTCAAGGGTTGGGGCTGTTTTTTACTACAGCCATTTTTTATAGACTAGACGTTTTGTGTGCTGTAAGAAAGTTTTTATCAATAGGTGTGAAATGTGCCCGTTATTTATCTATTTATTGCCTTATTTAAAGTGTTTCTAGCTCTGTCTGTGTGTGTGTGTGTGTGTTACGTGGACAGGGGCTGTGTTGTGTCTGCCAGAGGAAAGCAATGGGAAATGTCATTCTGCTCCATTAAACAGAGGTCACCGGGTTTTCCAGCTCTCCGAGTTCTCCATCATCGTTTTGCTTTTCAGTGCTAGATGAAAGAAGCTTTGAAAATCCCTGACCACACGCAAACGCACACACACACCTGCCTCAAGCAGAAAAATGAAATGTATTGGCATCACTTCAAGATTACTGAAAATGTCGTACAGCGCCCCAGAGAACAGATATTAAGGCTAATATTGAATTAAACATCGCATCTCAAGAGAGACAGACCAGTCTTGGAAATTAAACCGTCATGGATTTCGTTCCTGCCGTGGCCAGTGACAAGGAATTTGGCTGCCCTATTGGCATGCCAATGAGCAGGGCACTAAAAATCCCACCCGCTCGCTCTCAAGAGGGCGGTTTGTCTGTTGGAGAATCGAGCGTGTATCAATCAGAACATATGTTCAGCAGATTTTTGCTGTTAACAACTCAGTGACAGTTATCAGCTCAACACCTGCGAGTGCTTAAAATACGCATGTATGTTATTAAGTGGTTGCTATGGCACATTATACAGTATGGTAGACAGGTGAGGATGTGAATGGGGTGAATATAATATCTAAATCTTTCTCTATTCTCTCTCTCATGACATAACATCACAGCGGAGGAGCTCGACATATACAAACATGAAACTGACACACACAAACACACATGCTAACTGGCACACACACAAACACACATGCTAACTGGCACACACACACACACACACACACACACACACACACAAACACTCATGCTAACTGACACACAAACACACATGCTAACTGACACATACACAAGCACACAAGCTAACTGACCAACACACACACACAAACACACATGCTAACTGACACACAAACACACATGCTAACTGACAGACACACACACACAAACACACATGCTACCTGATACACACACACACACACACACACACAGGCTACTAGCCATCGTAGACCCCCTGCAGGTGAAGCTTCTAACTCTTGACAACTGGGATCTCTCACAGCTCCCAGTCCTCCCAGCAGGAGGAAAGAAGCAACAGGGATCATAGTCACCGCTTTTGTGTGTGTGTATAGAATAGCCCTTTGTCAGCTAAAATGACCACTGCTTCTTTCTCCTATCTCTCCCACACACTGACATTAATGAATAGTCCTATACAGGCCACTACAGAGTGGTTTAGCCACTCACCTGGCCGACAGTGTACATAGAACAGTGCTTGTATTCCTGGAACATTGCCAGTTTGACTGTCTGATGGCGATGGTAGTGTATAGTGCAACGCGATAAATTCTGGGAAGCCCACTTTACGCCAAATTGGGCCCTCGTTGAAAGTGAAGCACCGCCCTCCTATCAAACAAGCTCCCTCCCCCCACGCCCCTTCTGTTACGGGCTCCATGCCTATCCTTCACAGAACCTTGTTTTCCGAGTTTGGCATCTGTAGCGACTTAGCATAATCACCCTCAAATTAATGGCCCATATCTGCTTCATTAGCTACATCTAGCTGTTTAGGAGCATTTTGGAGTGTGTGTGTCTGTGTGGGGGGTTGTTATACGGGCTCCTTTTCCTTCATATTTATAACTCCCTGTACAGACGGGATGCCAACGGTGCTTTGATGCTAATGGTGGCCGCTGAGAGCTGAGGTCTCAGGCTGGGTGTAAAGGCCAGACACAGACTGGGCTTGTTTATGTAATAAAGTATGATTAAACATGCGTTCAACTACTAACGCATGAATGTTGTCATATTGTCCAAATATGCACTCCAGCAGCTATTCTTCAGTATAGTGACATATAAAGACATGTTGACTAGCCAGAGATGATCTAAGGGAGTATAGTTGGATGTTAACAAAGCATAGACATGAAGCTGTATATCTATAAGCTGTATATCTATAGAATCGGACAATTATCCAGCAAGTCTGAAAAAACGACATCAAGGTGTCTTGACAAGTTTCACCGCACCCGCTCCCTATTCCTCTATTTAAGCTCAACTGTCCTGTAGGGGGACGGGTAGAGAGAAGGGTGATCCTAGCAGTGCTGTGGGGGATGAGTAGGGAGTGGTGCCAGCCACTCAGCACTCCTAACCAAACCAATGATGTTTCCGTCATGCCCGTAATTCCAGACACAAGGACACTGTCACTTTAAATCTAACAAGGGCCATTAGTTGCTGATGTAGCCTATACAACACTTGAATGCAGGGACTTAACGTTGAAGGACGTCTCCCCCAACACAGTAAGGATCCCAAAACAGGAAGGGGATTATGGATGGTTTCAAGTGAGACTTAGGCAGCTAGCTCACACCCCGAGCCCTTTGGGGAAACGGGTAGGGGTGGGGAGGGCAGCATTGTGTGGAGCCAATTGGTTTCTGGGCACACTCTCCAGACCGGTGTCTGTCCAAATAGCTTTGAAGAGGGCCAATAGTGCTTCTTTAGCTTGGCTATTGTTCGCTGTGGTTGGCTCTTGACTTCTTGTGAACACAAACGCACACATAATCGGGTACTACACACACACATACACACATACAGGCATTTAGACAGCTCTCCCCGCCACACACACACACACACACACACACACACACAGCTGATCAACTCCGTGACCTTCTCCCTAACAATGTTCGTTTAATGTCACCACCCCTGGGGGTCTTGGGAGGCGCGGCACGAAAAGGGCCATGATGGAGTGATGAGAGAGAGAGAGAGAGAGAGAGAGAGGGAGGGAGAGAGAGAGGGAGACAGAGAGAGAGGGAGGGAGGGAGAGAGAGAGACAGAGAGAGAGAGAGAGAGATAGGGAGAGAGAGACAGACAGAGAGAGAGAAGGGGCATGATAAGCCCTAACATCCTCTCTCTCTCTCTCTCTCTCTCTCTCTCTCTCTCTCACTCTCTCTCTGTCTCTGCGAGCTACACTCACAACACTGTATCCTCATCTCCGGGTCTTAACCAAACGTTTGCACGTACGTTTGTATATTAGCCTGTGTGCGTGCACGCGTGTGTGTGCACGTGCACGCGTGTGTGAGTGGCACACAGGCCGGGCGCTAACCTGCTGACAGGATCACGTTCCGCCAAATGTCACAGCTCCAAAATGGATTGACCCCCTGCGGAGAAAATAAAGTCGAGACCTCTCTGTGTCTGTCTCTCTCTCCAGCACCTCACCTGCGCTCACCCCTGCTCTCCTGCCTTCGTGTCATTCCACCTTCTTATCCTCTTTTCTGCTCCCTTGAACCATGGCATCTCTTACCCACGCACACACACACACACACACACACAAACTTAGCTATGATAGGTTCACATCCATCAGCACATTTTGGGGGATGAAATGCTTTTTCCGGACACTTTTTCCAGGATAATTAGACATCACCTTGCCAGGAGGGGGAAGGGTGATGAGAAACAGAAAGAGGAAAGAGAGAAAGGGGTTAGGTGGAGGGCGATTTAGGAGGGTCTGCATGACGCCATCTGCACAATGGAGGTGGAAGAACAAGTGAATGTGTGTTGCTTTCAATACTGTAAAGTCTTCAATTTCTATGTTCAATTGTCATTGGTTCAGACCAGCATTACAAAAATGTTCATGCACATATTCATGCCCGTGTGCTGAGGAGTTCCATTCTACTCCTCCTCCCCTCCCTCCAGCTCTCCTACACTGTTCTCTACCCCTCCCCTTAAAGCCAAGCTGAGGTCACCATAAAGCAAGCCAACAAACAAAACCTTTTCCATGCAATTTGTTCCTGGCTTTGCTTGGAAGCACAAGGGCATTAAATTATAATTCTATTAAAAATATAGGTGGGAATATAAAGAAAACAGGGTATTGTATAAAGTAAACTGTAGGTGTGCATTGCGGGAAGGGGGTGGGGAAATACAGTCTCTGGGAGTTTTCTTGTAATTTGATGTTTATAATATGCAAATATTGAGACACAACAAGAAAAAAAAATTCCTGGAAGAACAGAGCAGAAAAAACAAAACTCATAAAACACTCCCTTGGCAACCGATCTCTCTGAAATGTGCCGTTTTATATTTAGAAGGTGCAAACGAGGAAGGAAGCGAAGTGAGAGAAAGCGGGTGGGGGTGTGCGGAGGTGCAGTGTGCGCGCTGGGGGGTACGTAAGACTGTAAACGTCTGCGAAGCGTCTGACCCAGCGCAAGCTAACCCCCCTTCTCCCGTGGATAATGGAGTGGACGAGCAAGCGTCAGTACCCATTTGCACGCAAATAGAGTGGCTAGCGCTAGCCGCGCCAGCCGAGCTGTCACAAGCAGTTAGCGGCTACAAGGTAAACGCAACGATCCCGGGGAATCAAACTAGGCCCACGGGCCGCTCACGCGGAACAGCTTCATATGCAGTCTACCCCCTATCCCCTACCCCCCTCCTACCGTAACCCCATCTCCCAAGTAATACAGTTCTCCGGCAGCGAATCCAACGTCAGTCGCTACTGATTTGGGTTCAGGGGGCACGCAGGGAAGTGCGGGTAATAGAATGGAAGTGGTAAAAAAAAGAAAGAAATCTGCGCAAATAAGCGATCCTGTGGCGTGAGGCGGCGCCGTAAAACTGCTGTTTGATGCCCCCTCCCCGCGCTATCAGAGCGTTAGAGGGGTATCAGCCAGCAAGCTATCAGGTGTGTGTCTGGGGAGCCGAGACTGCTGGCTGCTGTCAGGCAAGAGTTCTGCGGGGATGTATTGACGGTGGCAGGACTCCCGCTTGTGGGAAATGTGTGTTAGAGGGGGTCACATATGTGTGTACTGTCTATATTAAGCCCTCTCCCCTCCCCCCCAGACCTGCCTGGAGTTGGAGCGCTACCTGCAGACCGAGCCCAAGCGGCTGTCAGAGCTCCTGGACGCTGACCTAGACGGCCTCCTGACGCCGTCCTACCTGAAGGAGGACAGCGAGGAGGAGCTCCTCCTCCCGGAGCCCCCCAGCCCTCCGCCGCCGCGGCCAGCCCCGGCCCCCCTCCGCCTGGATGGGCCCGAGGGGGTGCGGCAGGCGCAGCTGAGCGCCGTGACCTCGCTGACCCCGCCCTCGTCCCCCGAGCTGGGCCGCCACCTGGCCAAGACCCCCGGCGACGGCGCCCTGACGCTGAAGCTGGTGGCGCGTAAGGCGGGCGTGAGCGCCGCCCGGCTGGTGGCAAGGGAGGAGGGGGAGGGGGGGGCGGCGTGCGACGGGGGAGGCGGGGGGGTGGAGCTGGCTGAGAACAAGCGGCGGATCCACCGCTGTCAGTTCAACGGCTGCAGGAAGGTTTACACCAAGAGCTCCCACCTCAAAGCCCACCAGAGGACACACACAGGTCAGTGTCACCAGGGGCTTCTGGGAGTTGTAGTGTTGCTGCTCCAGTTGGATGAAGCAGCCATGCATTACTCGTTATTATCCTACAGCAGGGAGGAAAATAACTAGCACATTCCTCTGCTCATATTTCTAACTTCAGTCATGGTTAATGAATGCTATTTATCTTCAAATAATATTGTTAATTTAATGTTAATAATATAGTATTATTAAAGTGTAATGTAAATAATACAGCTGTGAGCCTGACTCCACCCATGTGAGGGGACGAGAGGGGCTAGGGGACCACATTAACATTAACGTCAACATTGGAATTTGGCGACAAAATGTACAGTTGGAAACCAACCAGGTCCTGGGGCAATTTTGAACAGATATAACTTACTGTTACTTACTGTGTTACTTAAGACCGCCTAAGTATCATTCTGCACATGTTGACCATATACAGGTGCTAACCAAGCAGCAACCTCCGGTGCTGAAAATTAATCCAACATGGAAGTGCCAAAATCTGCAGTTTCTCGAATGGCCACTTAATTGCCTGCAGCAAAAGCAACTCAAGCTACATAGACCTACATAAAATGTTAAACTTTACAACAGAAAAAACATGTTTACAGCCTAGTACAAAACGTGATTAAGCTACAGTATATCTAATTACCCCATTCATGACAACTGTACAGGAGTTATAGGCCGTTAATGGCCACAGACAGCACACTTGAGCTTCAAACCCATTCTTCGGAAACCTATGGTGAAGGTTTGTCCATATTTATACAGTCTACCGCGCTAACCGAATAGCAACAAACAACTACTGTCCACATTGGTTCGGGATAGCAACGTTAGTAGCACCAAGACAAACCGTCCAGATTGTTTATCGACCTAACCACGGCTCAGCATCGAACACGGATGGGCTCTCCTTCCTCAAGGTTTTTCCAGAGCGTGGCGAGGCGGTGGTGGGGCTATAACTCTCCCCCTCCATCTCAATCCCCCAGATCTCTCAGACCACTGTCGGAGAGCTGTCCCTCGTCTGAGTAACAGCCAGGTGATGGATGGATTGACCTGGAAAAGGTGGCCGTTTCCCCCGGTTTATTTTAAGACACCCGCGTCCTTTACCTGTACAATATGTCTAGGTCAGTGGTTCTCAAAAAGTGGGTTAAGAACCCCTCAGGAGCTGGAGGAAAGGTTTAGGGTGGGCTGTAAGAAGTGTTCATTTTCCTGTAGAAATTACATTTGGTTGCTGTCAACGTTGGTGTTCACTATTCAGCACACAGTTCGCCAGCACACAGGCCATGGTGGAAACCCATAGCAACAAGAGTAGGCTACATGCCATAATATGTCTGTTCGCTCCTGGACATTCCATTATATCAACACTCGTTTTACAACAATTTTGAGGTACTTATGTCCATAATAATGGATCTGTCAATAAATGTAAAGTAAATAAATATAAGATAAAGATAAAATAAAATAAAAATACGATTGTTCTTAAAGGTAGGTATCTGATTGCTTGGCTCCAATGCTCCAGCGCTCAGTGTTATATTTTTAGGTATTGGAAGATCCTTTATGTAACTTAAGTTAGTTTAAGATACAATGCCAGTAATAACTCTAAGAATATAAAGCATAAAATGGAACAAACTGAAGAAACAACGTTAATTGAACAGGCTTGACATGCTAACATTAATGATGGCGCTTAATCAAAAGCTCCAGTTAAACTATGTAAAAACTCACCAAATGTCTGCTAAAAAGAATTCACAGCAAGTCGTCAAAGGAAAACGTCAGGGAAAACGTCGTAGGCAGAGAATTCCTCACTAGGAGAAGAAAAAGACAACAGTACCGCAGGCTAACCCCATTGACGAAGCCATTATCCCAACAAGTTTAAAGATGTCATTACTCAAATCCTCTTTTTCTTTACTTGTTATTTCCATAAATTACCAGCGGGAGAAAAGGCAACGATTTAATCTGGAATTAGAAGGTCTGAGTTGAACCGACAGTGCCCTGTGGAGCTTTTTGTGAATAGGCTTATAAGCAGATAAGGAATGGCACAATTAGATTTTTTGGCAGGGTGCGAAGAGGCGAGCACGAGTTGTTCAGCTTTCTCTATCTGTCTCTTTCTTACAACCTCCTCCACCCCCAATGCCAATTTTCACATTTTACCCCCACCACCATATCAATCTGCATGTCTTTCTCCATGTCTCTCTCTCTCTCACGTGTTGTCTCAGTGTCTCTCTCTCGGCAGTAAAACTACAGACCTAGTGGTAGACCGGGGCCCATAAAAAGCATTTTCCAAGAGCCTCTCTAATGACCTCTGAGACCTCTGTGCCCTGGCTGAGCTCCTGCTAATGGAGGGAACGCAATTAACTTTGACACTGGCACCTGAGAGACTGGGGCCAGGGCATGCATTTTGTGTGTGCATGCGTTGAGTGGGTGGACATGCAAGCGCATCGCGTGTTTGAGATGGTGTTATAGTTAAATGGAAAGATTTGTATGTAATCTGGTTACGGTAGCATTGTTGCTAGCCAATTAGTCAGAAGCATTCACGTTACATAACATTACATTTATGGCGATTTCTCCATGCACATATACAGTATATGCTCATTTTACTTCGAAGTAAGTCAATTGTAGCGTGACGGCCCTAACAATGATGAAGATAAATTAACGATTTAAAGAATAATCCAATAATTGCCAATGCCAAAGTATAACCTAATCAGATCATGTTAACTGCAGAAGGATTATATTACAGGATTATGTTATTTAAATGGATTAGGTTAGTGATTAAATGAAAGTGAATTAGTAAAGAGCAGTGTGTACATTTGGAAGGGAACTTTCCCAACCCCACAGTGTGTTGGAGAGAGAGGGAAATACTTCCTTGCTTGTGTAAACGAACGCATCTTCAGGAACCGGAGAGAAGAGTTGGGGGGGGAGGGGGTCTGTTGCTAGGCAACCAGGTGGAGGGCAGCGTATCACTGGAGGAGTCGGTAGCTGAGTGCTTATGTAGCGCTGCAGGCAATGGTCTCTCAACACCCCCCCCCACCCCCCTGCCAACCAGTAACAGCACCACGACTGCCGTCGCTAGGCAACTGCCTCTGCACTCTCGCAGGCGTGTGCGGTAATTGGCTGGCGGCGCTGTCGCTGCCCCGATCCAGCCAGCTGCACCGACTACTGCCTCCTCATGTTACACGTCCCGCCCCGTCCCTGCTCCCGTCGCTAGGCAACACAGTCCGGCATCTCTGCCTCTGCCGGGAATTGTGCCGGTCGGTTTGAGGCAGGCTTCTGCCGCGCTTCTGGGAAGTGAGGCGCGATGGGCTAATACTGCATCTGCCCTGCATGGGGAAGATGGCTAGGATGGTCTGACGGATGGATACATCTATCAGCCCTTTGAGATAGCAACTCGATAAACGGTACATAAATAAATGTGACTTGCCTTGATGGATGGCTGGACAGAGGGACACGCGGACTGATGGACAGTTATATAATAACATAAAAACAGTCTTGATAAACATCTTGGTAAAATGACTGCAGCAGCTAGTGTTTCTCTATAAGTCTTGTACATCTCCTGGGAAGGTTACAATAAGTGAGGAAAAGCAGACAAAACCAGCACACTTTGATTCTGTACGAATTCACCTCAGTTCATCTGATTCACAGTTTTAGCCACATTATAGGCAATATATTCCTACACATAATGTAGTCTGTAGTAGTATTTAAGAAAAATGCCCTTTTCTTCCCAGTTTGTATGCAGAGCGCTGTCATACCAGGACACAGCCTTTATTACGTGTTCTTATCTACAGCTTCATTGGAAGCACGTCAATACAGAGAAGAGATTTAGACCTTGAATGCTCGACAATTCAATACACCAAACAAGTTCACTTTTCTAAAACTCCATTCGTTGTCAGAGAAGCGGGCGCTTATGTCAAGGAACCCACCGACGCCGTTCATGCAGATGAACTGGATGTCACTGTATTTAACAGCCGAGCAAGCAAGCAAGCGCTAGCCTCCCCGATGGGAAATCACCAGAGCCAGGGTGACACCCAGGGAGACAAGTCTCAGCCGCCAGACTCTCCCTCTCTCGTATGTCGTGGGCCTAATTATCACCACAGTGCCACCCCCCACCACCAACCCACCCCCTGGTCTTGCATATCTCCAACAGCCTTCTAATCCACTCCTTCTACCACTCGCTCCCCGACACCTCGCCGCCTTCCCCATATCTCACCCCCCTCCACCCTAATTCCTCCCACTCCATCTTTCTCTCTCTCTCTCTCTCTCTCTCTCTACATCTGTCTGAAGACCGACTGGTGGGAACTCTGACAATGTTCCATAATAAAACCTATGAACAAATTTGCAGCATGCTAGTATATTTAAACCATCACATTAGGTAGAGTGTCTTTATTTAATACATTTTCTAAGTGAAGAGTATTTGCAGAGTGTCTGCAAAGACCATTGTTGGATTATATCTGCAAGCGTGTTATCTGTGGCCAGTCAATGACACCTTGTGTGTGTGTGTGTGTGTGTGTTTCAATTCCCAGGTGAGAAGCCATACAAGTGTTCATGGGAAGGCTGTGAATGGCGGTTCGCCCGGAGCGATGAGTTGACCAGGCACTACCGTAAACACACGGGAGCAAAGCCTTTCAAGTGCAACCACTGTGACAGGTAACCTCACCATATACAGTATATATTTCCCTTAAAAGTGACTTTGAACATCTACAGTCGCCACTTAAATAGGTACACCTGCAAAATTAATCCTCGTTAACCCTCCTGCTGTCCTCCG
Organism: Aphredoderus sayanus; assembly: GCA_027564795.1. Taxonomy (NCBI): domain Eukaryota; kingdom Metazoa; phylum Chordata; class Actinopteri; order Percopsiformes; family Aphredoderidae; genus Aphredoderus; species Aphredoderus sayanus. Next base: position 13,663 of record JAODUG010012580.1, on the reverse strand, counting down.
GGTTAAGCTGACCCAATTCACTACCTTGTTGTGCCAGCAGAAGGCCCCAATTCGAATTGT
>JAODUG010012580.1:2863-13503 GCA_027564795.1 Aphredoderus sayanus | reverse complement strand
AAATACACACATCACTAAAGAGAACTACACAATCAGACACAACCAGGTGGCGCCATATGCTGGCACAGCAAGGTAGTGCGTTTTAAACCCGTGTACAACAGGAGGGTTAATGCAAAGATCTAATCGGCCAATCACGTGGTGGCAAACTAGCACGTTAAAGCATGCGTACACGGTTCATATGCTGTTCAGACCAATGTCCATGTCCCAGTGGTCATGCACAACAGTGTTGCGTACGAAATAAGAGAAAAACCCCACCACCCAGTTCAATAGTGTACTGTACCTAATAACCTCGGAGTGTATATAAAGTATGTATGAGTGTAGAGCTTAATCCCCCCCACCAACACACACACATAAAAAGAAGAAAGGAGTGTGTGTGTATAGACCATGACATGTCACCTTAATCAGACCTCAGATGGACAGACTGTAAATACAGTCCCCCCCCCCCACTTACTTACTAAGCCAGACCCCATTACCTCCAGGCACCCCTATCTAATTCAGGCTCTGTCATGTGTCACACACACGCACACACACGCGCACACAGCCCTTTCTGGAACCCCCTGTCCCCCCGCCAGGAATAAGGAGGCGAGGGGAGCACAGAAGACAGACTCGCGGTGTGCCAGCTGGTGTCATGCCCCGGAGTTGTGACTCATACTTCTACCATCTGTCTCGCCTAGCGCGCACGAACACACACACACACAACCGCTCATGTACCCCCTCCACACACACACACATATAGGTATGACAGATGAACAGTGGTTTGCCACAATGTGACTCGTTCCCTCGGCCAAGCGCTGATTTATTCGGACATCTATGCCCCAGAAGCTTGCATCTCAAGCTGTGAAATCAACAGACGACGTATTTGACTTGTTACACAATTCTTCACAGACCCCCATTGTTCACCCACCCCCCATCTCCCCGATCCTTCCCAAAGTAATAACACGTATTGATTATTCTGGTCTACCGTGGTGTGTTTTAGAACCTACACAAGGCTAACCCTATGTTGAGGCAAAGCGATGTTTAAAGGGATCTGGCTTTGTAGTCGATAAAGAGACAATATCTTTGCAGTTTGGAAGAAAAAAAAAAACCTTTATTAAAGGATATTAATCACACGTGACAACCCAATAGCTCGGAGCTTGTGTCCTCAAAAGGAAAAAGGGGGGAAAATTAATAAAAACGTACAAATATGTGAGCATACAGCATGAAATGTATTTGTTTTAAATGGATTGAAATATTCCGAAGAAATTCCAAGTAGGCAGTCTGAATGTTTAGTATGCGGTTTTGCATGCCTCATTTCAGGTCATTCAAGTTTAGCTTTTATTTTCAATGTTGTATTTTCTGATATTTTTTACCGCAACAGTGTTTCCTCTAGTTCATCTGTGGCCTCCCTCATATTTCATAGAGCAGAGGAAGTCATTAGGGCTTCTGCTGAATGCGCTGATTATGAATGAGAAACACACACACACACTAATTGCGTGCGCATTAGCGGCTCGACGCGCGCGAGCTAACGGCAACACTTAGCCCTGTTGACTAAACAAATGTCTCTCCTCCACAACGCTAGCATGCTAACAAGTCTGCCTGTTTCTCCCTCTCTGTCTGTGGCACTCTCTGTTTCCCTCCATAGGTGCTTTTCGAGGTCAGATCACCTGGCACTGCACATGAAAAGACACATCTGAGGAGGGGAGGGTTGAAGGGAGGAGAAAAATGGAGAAGAAAGGACAAGAAAGGAGCGACAGAATTGGGAAATGGAAGGGACGATGGCGGATGGGGGGTGGGGGGGGGGGGCTTGCGACAGAATCGGCGACGTCAACAACTGAAATGTCTGAGGGAGGCATTCTGTGCCAAGTGGAGTGGTAGATCATCAGCATGCAGACTGCGTTGACGCGCTACGAGACAGAAACCATGGCAGACGGGCCCCGAGAGAGGGGCCGAGAGAAGACTCGCGTCAATCTGCGCTCGCCCAGGTGGTCTGTGGTTTTCACACTGACTCCCGTGTCACCCTCAAAGCATCGTCTGTCTCCTGTCGTAAGATGATGCACGCCCCCCCCCACCATCCCCCCAGACTCATGTCTCCCAGAGAGTGTTGACAGTTGTCACCCGTCTTCAGCCTTCATGAAAAACAAGTTGTACCTTTCCCACCGGTCCAGTGGTGAATTGAAAGTGCCCTCCATATATGTTCTTGCATACTGTGGGCCTTTCTTGAAGGCCTTCTAAAGAGATAAGAGGGAACTTGAAGGTTCTTTTTATCCAGAAGATGTGGTACGGTATCACTAGTCCATGGAAACTCTTGTCTCAAATGGTGACTCATCCTCGGATGCAGTCACAGCCATTAAATTTAGCCAAAGGGTTTATTATCAGAGGCACATGACAGATGATAATTTGACAATTTTTCATCCTCACTTCATCACCCCGACCACACGAACCCATTTGCAGAGCTCTCCGATGTGTTTGCGCTCTGTTGAATCGGTACTGGAGCGTTCGTTTGACTGAACGGAGCCAAACGTTTCATTTCTGAATGAACAAGCCTGGCGAGATTCGGAGATGGAAACGTGATGTGTTGCCCCGGCAGGCTGGAAAAGATGGAGGTCCTTCCCTTTCGTCACACACGCTTCACAAACACCATCCCACTAGCCAAACAACTTTGGGAAAGATTATTAATTCTAGTAGTGTCTGAGCTATGTGGTGTTTCTTTCTCTCTCTCCTCTCCTGGACTATGACTCTTAAGAGGGTTGTTACTGTTACTGTTGCACAAAATGACTCTTTGGAAACATTTTTGTTAAAAAAGAAATAAGTCTTGAACTGTAAGACAGTTTGTGATTCACCAAACTCTGGTGAGCGTTGATGCGCCACATGCACAAAATCAAAGCAGCTAGCTAACCGCGAAAGCACACAGCAGCAAATTGCATCATTTAGTGTGTAAAGGTTATATTATAAAAAAAAAATTATTAAAAAAAATCACATTTGTACAAAACAACTAAATGCAAACTAGATGACCGTTTTGCAGGACATATTTAAAATTGATACTGCCAAAACCTAGACGCCTGAAATGATCTCTCTCGAGTGATTGGCACCTATCTAGCCTCTGGGTTAAGGGGGAATATGTCCAGTTCACATCCTGTTCCCACAATACCGTCAGTGAGTTGTTCTTAGAAATCATCTAAGAAAAAGGACTGAATTGTCCCCCGCATATCAGAGCTCAGTATACATTCTCGCTAACTTCACGAACATGAAATTTGGTTAACTACCACAATCAACTGGGTTGAATATGAATGTGAATGTTTTCATTCTAGTATGTACATGTGCTGGGGCCATGGAGAACCTTGAAAGGATGTATGCTGTCAAAAACATTAAAAGCATACGCTATAATGTAACTTTTGAGTAGTCAAACTTCTCCAAAAAGACAATAAATGCACAGAAAAAACACTCCAATATATACATACAGTACTAACCGCTCTTTCATGGTGATCAATTCTGTCAAACTGCATTTCCCAGACTCCCCAGCTCCCAGCTGTGATGAATGAATGATTAGTCAAAGCTACAAATTGCTGTTCACTTTATTTATTTAGTGTTGACAGACATTTGCTAGAAATCACAACATAAGTTGTGTACAAACTTCACTCTAGTTTCTACTGATGAGTGTGACATTTCTATTTTGAACTACTTTATTAATTTCGCGTCTACAGCATTGACACATGTATCTGTTTCATTTTAATTTATAAAAAAATAAAAATAAAAATAAAAACCTTGTCAACAGTCAAGCCTTAGCATGGGTAAATGTAGATTAATCTGTTACAGCTAACTCACTAGCAATGCTAACAGTATATCTACATGTTTTGAGCATGAAAAAAAGCATAAAGGCTTATCTTTTAAGTTTACTTAATGTACAGACAGAAAATGGATATACTGTAGCTTCACACCGCAAATATCACAACAGCCGAACAACAGTTAATAAATCATTTATTTTTTTTCAAGGTCGATCTAAAGATTAGTTTGAATGTGACTTTGTATGCATCTATGTGAGACAGAAGGAAGGTCGTTTGATCAATGGCAGCTCTTTTTGTGTGTTTTTAGTGTTTCAGTATACACCATAAGCCCACCTATTGAACCAAATGGTTGTGAATGTGTGGTCATGTAATTGTCTAACATGTGTTTGTAACATGTGTTGCAACATATTAGTGGATGTCTTACTTGAGAGGTTCGTAGTTTATTTATGAACATGTTGTGTTCATTTGAACTGTAAACTCTGCCAGTACGCAGCAATATCCCAATTTAACAACTCAATCAAGATTTGGAATGATAATTTATTTTATTTACTCCACAATACAATATGTCTGTGAGACTTCCGCCTCATAAACAGGTTGGGAATTGCAAATGGAGAATTTGAAGGTGAATGTGTTTTCTTGGCACTGTCGTTTCATGGTGCTCCAAGGCCTGGACTCTTTGTCATCTTACTGAAAGATTGTGAATTCTGCTGTGCCTGTACGTTTGTCTGTCTTGCACTCTGAATTTGGTTATTATGTTGAATATCTGAATTGATACTGTTGTAAACATCAACACACATAAGTACACAGACATGCACACATACAATAAGGCAGGCTAAATGCACCCGTGCTGTACAGTATATTACAGGCAGGATTGCACACCTAAACGCACATTTTAACACACCTAATCTGTCATATAATCTGTCCCACACATACACATATCTTCACAAATTCATTAGAGGCACACACATACACACACTCCATTCTTTAACCCTCGTGATGTCCTTAAAAATATCATATTTGGCCACCCGGCTGTGCCATCTGATTGTGTATGATTTTGTGTGTTTTTTAATTGTCATTACTGTGTGTATTTATTTATTTATTAATTATATCTTTATGTATATTTTTGCTTTTTTGTGCCTTTTAACCCTCCTGTTGTCCTCGGGTTTCAAACACACACCTTGTTGTGCCAGCAGTACACATCATATGTGTGTATAAGCTGTAGAAATAGGTTTAGCGCCTTCTATCTGCCACAAAGAGCTAGCGATTTGAGTCATTTTGACCCAAAATACATCATGAGGGTTAAGTGTGTTTGCACCTGCCCACACACACACACACACACCCCTTCCACATTACTATGTGTGACACAGCTTTGTGTCTCCACCAGGTCTGAATTTCAAATCAAAGGCACCCTTTTCCCCCTTCTACCAGCACCCCCACAATCCCTGCGTTTTCGTTAGATACAATCCCTTTCAGCTCCTGTTGGCTTGTCCGATAGCATCCACACGGTCCCGCCCTCCGTTCCTTCCAACCTTCCATTGCCTTTACTTTGGCTGTACAAAAAAAGTGTTTTCAAATGTATCGTTTGTATATTATGACGTACGAGTACAATAATTGTTCTTTATTATTGGGGGAAAAAATTTGAGAGATTTATTTTTGTTACTGGTTTGTTTCATAATTCCTTTTTTAAATTGGTATTGTAATATCTCTATGCAAGGAACTGTTCGGTGAATTGTTTTTATTTAAGAATGTAAATTATGTGTAATAAATAGTAGACGCAGTTTTGGCATGGAGTCCTGGAGATTCTTGGTTTATCGACTGAGGTTGTCTTTCTGTGACAATGCACAACTCATCATCATTATTCTAGCATAATCATTTCTGATTTCATAGGTGCTGTGATTTCCCAATCACAGCACCATTCAACCTGCTCAAACCATTTTCATATTTATTCCATCTTGTGTTCTCAGTAGTCTGCAGAGATAATTTGCCTTCGCCAATATTTGACTGAAGGGGACACACATTTTGTTTTGGATTTGCTTTTTAACAAAAATGGGGAGAAAGTATCAGTATTTTAATACTGCCTTTGATGAAGAAGAGGAAATTGAATTTAAAGCAATATGGAGGGTTTGCCAAACACTGGACTGTTCTGTATATATTGCTCCGTTTATTTTTGTTTTGCAAAGTCTCAAAAATGTATCTCTAGCTACAATATGATGCAACTTGAGGTGTGATAGCAAAAGAGGAGTTCATAGTCAAATTGTTTGGTGTATTATATTTGCATTGCATCAAGATCAGTTTCATGCTAGAGGATGAATGCACTTGCTTGACCGGATCTTCGTTTCCCAATGGGAAATGAGTATAATAAAAATAAAACGCTTGAAAAAACAATCCCGCTCAACATGAAGGGGCAGGGATACTTCATGGTCTGACACTCAAAACCCTGCCCTGCAGAGGCCACAGTAACAATTAGATAGCAGTTAACTTCACATGCGTGGGGTCAAACAAAGGCTGAAGTGAAAATAGACCTTTAATCCTCTCTCTCTCTCCCCTCTCTCTCTCTGTCCCTCTGTGAATCACGGCACATGTATCCCATCTGTTACCCAACAAGGTGACTGCTTCTCCGTCGTTTCTACCTCCCAAGCTCATGTCTAGCTGATAAAAGGGTAATCGAATAAGTAATGGCTAATTAGGGAGTAATTACTGTGTGTTAAATGACCCTTTCTACGCAGCGTATTAATTCTCCTAAGGTCTGCCAGCGAAGGAGCTCCTCTAGGTTTTTTTTTTCCTTTTTTCGGTTACATTTAATACTGTCTAATTTAAATGGGCACCCTCATCACTTGGTTTACATGTATTTGTCCAACTTTTATTTAGAATTACAGGCAGACGCGTGATAAGCTATAGCAATCTAAATGTGACTGGCGGTTTAATATCCAGCTCAGGTTATGAAATTGAATGCCAAACAGTGCCATGTTCGCTACAGTAGGGCTAGTTTTTATTTAGCTGAGTACATCAGACACACTCTACACACTTAGTCAGCCACACACACACACACACACACACACACACGCAGATCACGAACCATTAGCAAGTCAGTAAATATCTGCAGGCTAATGGTTAGCATTAAAACGCCCAGTATGCAGATGGAGCCAAGGACTATTTATTTGTTTATACAGTAAGTACACACACTATGTCTATATACTGTATGTATATATTATTCTCTTACACTGCACACTTACTGTAGGCTAACTGCAGCACACATTGGGTGCTTCCTAATGAGCTTTGAGTCGACGCATTTGACAGCTGAGGAGTAACTGAACAGTGTACAGGCTGGATGGAAAGTCATTGGTTGCTTTTCTCAGTTAATTGTTTGTGTGTGTTCTATTTATGCGTCTATAAAAAGCATCTAAATCTAACATAAAAATCTTCCATAGTAACCCATAACATTTTGGCTCTTATCCAACATGGTTCATGCTAACATGAGTGCATTCTGTATATTTTCAGCATTTCATTATAAACATGGTACAGTGGTTTAATATCACATGGCTATCTCCAGCTTACCGTACAGAGAGAGACCACCCACGATCGATACGAGATCAATACGGCGGAATATGAATATTGTATGGAGAGGCGCAAAACCGCTAAAACAAGAGTGTGCAGTGTGTGCGCGCTCAGTGAAGACTTCAACCTGGTGAATTCACTTAAACAGGCGAAGCACAAAGCTGCTTTTCAGTCGGTTGTGCAACCAGAGGATTTAGCTGGGGGGGAGCTGCCAGCACCCGTGGGTGTTTGCCGGCACCGTGGCAGCCATTGTCACATCAGGCACGGTTTCAACTCCAGCTTACACACGGACGCAGCGCTTAGAGAGCAAAGCCTCCTTGGCGGTGTGGCACCCATGTGCTCACCCATCAAATGAGTGCTTTCAATAACACGGCCTCCCGGAGAAGGCCTTGGGAAGATTACACAAGCACTCCAGACTCTAATGGGCCCATCTGTGCATTTCTACTCTGTAATGTACCCTGGTATCCACTGTGTTACTCGCCATGATGGGAGGGGGATTCCCAATGTTTTGAACATTTTGAAAACCCGAAATCAAATAAACTAGCGCAACAAATATGTTAGCGCCCGAAAGCTAACGTGGCTAACATTTAAAACAGAAACTGTGAGCTGGGTAGTTAAGGCGGGAGTTCTAGTCGTGCTGTAACCCAATCTATGAGCGTACCTTTTTTAATAAATGTGGGCATGTGTTTGCTTTGAGAGCTAGGAATAACCGTACCAATAAACCTGACTCAGAGAGCGGGCATGAACCAGTATGGACGCCTCTACGTAGCCTGGCAGTGGAAAGTGGAATCCAGCCATGGACCTCCCCGCCGCCCCCCAGGATGTTGTGCCTTCAGAAGATGGATCCTTTAAGGCGACTGCCATGAACAGCAGGGCGCTTGGGTATTTCCAATTATAGGGAATATGTCGAGGTGGCCCTCGGTAATTAAGGCCTAATCATCCGACTGGATTCAGAGAGGCATCCTCATCAAAGCTTCATTAGTAGACCTGTTTGTGATTCCCAGCAACGGTCCACAACCTATCTACTGACACTATAACTACAATATTTTCCAAATAATAAAACATGCCACATATATGTATATGTGTGTGTGTATTTATATAGGTATATACTGTATTACATTTGTGTTGGTGTACGTTCTTCTGTATAAAATCAAGTGTTTACATGGCTAACCCATGAATATTGTTGGGGATCTTTGGGGAATACGTATGCATCTTTTCAATTGATTAGAGGCTTGTATTCCTCTCTCCTCCTACCCCAACAGTGCATACAGTCCCATTTTCTACCCAGCAACCTACAACCCCCATTGTGTGTGTGTATGTGTGTGTGTGTGTGTGCGTGTGTGTGTGCGTGCGCACACTCACATGTGCACACAGGGACCTGAGGACTCAACAATTTAGCAGTGTATTTCTATAAGGAACATTTCAAGCTGTCGTCTTCATGTTATTATAAAACAGAATGTTCCAATCTGTTACTTACCAACATATCATATCTACATATATCTACATAATCATGCATGCATGATGCAATACTTTGACCGAATATTGACATTTACGTCCAATGCATAACTAATGTGTTTGCATTGGCAGGTGGTCGGTGACCCCACCTGTGTATTGACAACTCCATCACACTGGCCTTCACATGCCAGAGCAGCTAGAAGTGCTCAAGAGGACGTGGAGGGGGGGGAGGGGCTTTAAAGAGAGCAGTCTTGTGTTTCAGAGAGAGATCATTCAGAGGGTCTCTAAGCAGTGTGGAACAACTGGCTGTAGTGCAGGCTGCGTGTGTGTATGTGTGTGTGTGTGTGTGTGTGTGTGTGTGTGTGAGGGCAGTGAGTACAGACAGCGACAGCACCTGGCAGCCTAGTTTAGAGAGAAAAAAAGAAGAAGAAAAAAAAAACGTTATGAAAGCCAGTGGCATTCTACAGGGCCATGCATTATGTAGAAACCTTCCCCTCTCCCTCCATCTCTCTACCTCTCTCTCTCTCTACTCCCTGCTCTGCAGTAAAAATAGATTAGCAGACCTGAGTATTCAGCTTTTTTTCTTTCTTTTTTTTAAACACATCCCACTTCTTTCTCGGCTCACACCAGGTGTGGTGCTTCTGCTTCCTTTCTGAATGTGTAAGAAAGTGGCTTTTGCGTGTCTTGTGTGCTCAAATTAAGTCCCCTGTTGCTTAACGTGTCTCCCAGAGGGCGATTGAGCTGTATCTGTGGCCACGTCGAGCGGCCAGCCCCGCCCCCAAGCTCCTCCCTGCCAACGGGCGGCAAACAGCAGCGTGCCTTGATGAGGTCAGCACTAACAAGGTCGTAGGGAAAAGGTCGCGGCACGGAGTCCTGGCTGCTGTCGATACGCGGTCAGAAGGCGAATCTAAAGGGCACGCCTTAAAGGCACACTCCGCGAATGTTCCCCCAGAGCTCCAAATTCCCTCCCCAGCACATTTGCTCTTTGTTTACAAACACTTGTGAGGATGCTTTGATGGGGAGGAGGAGAGAGGGGTACCAGCCCCTGTGGTACTTCCACTGTCACCATGGTAGCGTGCATGATCGATGTTTCCAACCAAAACAAGCTTTAACACTTTGTACGTTTGGACCGCAAGGGAATTCCTGACACAAATTGAGAAGTTTCCCTTTAAAGGCATACTCATATTTCAACAATAATGAGCGTATTAATTACCCTTCACGGCGTGCAAGGCTAGGAGACAAAACACTGTACTGCATTCCCTTCACATTGTAGCGCTAACATTCTGATACAATGGAGTTGATAGCATCAACTTCTGATACTTCTGATAGTCTAACTGATTCTATTGGGTTAGGTATCCCTATAAGAATTCCTTAATTCCATAATATACCATGTTGTATATCGAACACGCTTTCAAAAGATTCTGTTATCTTAATATCAAAGAATACAGGTACAGTAGCGTAGGAATAAATACTGTAGCTGATGCTGAACCCCAAACTGAATCAGAAACTGTATAAATCAATCCAAATTTCATATTAATCCTCTTATTTTATAAATCTGAGGATCGCAATGCATGGATTGCACAATGCACTCAGCATACATGTAGGTGAACACACATTTATACGTAGCCCATATGTACTTTGTTGCCCCCATTTATCTGGGAGCAGCGAATCAGAATAGATCACATTAATTAGTCTGCCCTTTAATGTGATCTGCTTAATCCATCCCTATCATCAAAGCCAATGTGTCTCTCTCTCTCTCTCTCTCTCCTGAGCTATTTTCTTTCCCCAGAAAACAGTGTTTCCAGTGAGGTTTTAATGGCTAAAGATTTAAGACGTTCATATCCTTTCACAGATTGCAGAGACACTTTG
>JAODUG010012570.1:0-14706 GCA_027564795.1 Aphredoderus sayanus | reverse complement strand
CACGCATATATGACTGATGAGGTATAGGCTAGCTGGCCAACATTTCAACATTTCTTCACCAACCTGAAAGCAAGTGCATTTTCCCTTATAAACAACAGATATTCTGGATAAGAATTGCAGAAACACACATAAGATACACCAGCTGGTGGCTTTAATGACATGCCTCTGCATTCCGAACACACAAGGTATCACTTCATTACACTACTCCTGCCCTATATATGAGGAGAACACAGTAACTCTGAGATTCTCACTAATATAGAGCTCTAAGGAAAATACGGTTAACATAAATATGCAATTGTCGATAGTGTATTACAAACACAAGACTTCATGGTAGAAAATACCCAGAATGCCGGTGTGCGGTTGCTCTGATCCACAGCAGCAGAAACCTGAATGGAAATACAGTAGGAGAGCTTGGCAGCATCAAGTCTAAACAGTGATAGCTGTGTCCGTTAACACACTGCACAGTCAAATCTCAGCTCATGGTAATCATTTAATGCAACAATCTCATCTGTAAGGATTTAAAAAAAGTTTGCAAGGACACTACAGCACAGTCGCTGTTAATATTTGTTCTGTTGATCATCTTTTGTTTCTATATGCTGCAGTGCTGTATTGTTATTCAAAGAATGACCTCAATCAACATTCAGATTATTGATTAATGGAGCAGTGTGGTATCGGACAACTGCGGAGACCGAGATGTGTAAAGGTGGTACAATACAGCAAACAATAGGGACTAAATGGGGATGGGGGTGGGGGTGTGCATGTGCATGAATGTAGGCCTAGGGTATGCAAATGTGCTCGAGTACATGTACAAATGCACCATTTCCATTTGTATCCCAACAATGGCAGTGCAGCCTCTCCTGAAAGTAGCACTGCTTAAACAAGGGATTTTGTGGCAACTGGAGGGAAAGCCCCCAGTTCTGTTCAGATATGCATGTATTATGGATATACCCGGCTAAGCGTGGGGGATTTTAAAGACTTTGTGCATGGTAAAGGTTACAAGTAATTAATGCCTGTAATGCCTTTAAGTAGTATACAACTTTAAGATCGACGTATTTCTGTTAATGTGACATACAGGTTGCCTTCCCACAACTTAGCTTATTTTCTAGAGCTACAAATAAATGTGCAAGTTACTAACCACACAGCTGAATGCAAGTATAACACGTCCCTTTTAAACAGCCCACATACTAGCTTGTAAGCAAAAAGGTCTATTGTGTAGGCCAATAGTCGCTTGAGTTCTGACACTTGTGTTTGAAATACAGCCTCTTAATGCCCATCAGTGGAGACATGCACATTTGGAGAACTGCCATAATCCTCTACAAGACTCAACTGCTGACTTTGAATGAGGGCACCTTCACCGCTGGCCCATATGGTTGGTTTGGTGTAATGGGTGGGAAAGTGGCATGGGTGGAATCCTAATGGGAGGACCCATCTTAATATTGACTGGCAGAACAATAGCATCTGATCTGGCTTGTTACAGTTTTACTGTCAGTCCTCAACATACATGCATATAGGTAACATGTGTGAGTTTCTCAATTTCCCCCTCTGCAATTATATTAGGTATCATTATGTGGTCAGCTATTATAGGCTGTATCAGAGAGAAAATAACACACTCGTCTTGTCCATTATCATGAGTTATTTGATAGCTATGTTTTTTGATTCTGCTGATCATACAGCTGCTACTCCTAATACTTCATTGCATGAGGACATAAGCCTATAACTCCCAAAAGAACGCCCTTCCAAACACATTCAGTAGGACTACTTCCGCCCGCACTCAAGTGTGATTGTTGACACTATGTTTTGTGCTCATAACAACGTTGCCAATGAGCATAAAAGGAGAACCCCCACCCACCACACACACCCACACAGACTACACAGTACACACACCAACGCCACCCCCTTCCCCAATGAATGAACGGCATAAAACAATAATTTAAAAAATCAATACGGTTTCCCCTACTCACCTTCAATAGAGATAACGTGTTCTCGGATCTGATTCTGTAGAGCCATGTCATCAATGCGTTCGATCAGGTCGTAGATAGCATAAATGTTCGGGTGGACAGACTCGAACCGATGAATCTCTGCCCTGATGGCCGCTGAGTTCGACAAAACAAACACGGAGCCTGGTGGGCCAGGCTGGGTAGACTGACCCGATACTGTCCCCGAACCAAACTGACCAGCTCCTGAGCTTGCAGATGATCCGGATCCAAACTGGGACGGGATAGACTGGGGTACTGGAACCGGGACGGGCGCTGGGACCGTGCCTGGAGTGGGCATGGCTGGCTGAGACTGCTGCGAGATACCGGACACGGACACTGGGACACTCGACTGATAATTCATGGTGGTTTCGACTAAACTCAAAATCTACAGACCAGAATTACAATTCCAGCTATGTTAACAAAATATTTGCGCGCAGATTTGTGGTCTTAAAACGATCGGCGCAGAAGCATCAATAGTTGTTCGCCAATTGCAAAAAAACGCGGATCTTGTTCATATTATTAAAACTTGACTTTGATTCATTTTCCGTTATTGGCTAGACCTTTATAGGGCCCTTTTCTGTGGCTTACAAACCGCAATGCCTACCACAATACTCTCCTTTGAGGACTGCGCCGCTGGTTTAGTAAAACCGTCTTCCTTAGCTCTGTTTGAAGGAGACAATGGGCAAGGCTTCGGCGAGGCGCCCTGGTCCACTGCTTTGAATGCGTTGTTTCTGCGCTGAAACGAAATTGCGTTCAGTTCTCCTTGTTCCAAGTGGTCCCTGCCCAGCGCCCTCCTCCGCATGCTCAAACGTCACCCATCACGTAATTGTACTTGAGATGGGGGAGGGTGTAATTCGATTGGGTGGCGGAAAGGAAAAACGCAACGTGCACACCATCATAATAACCTACCTGACAGTTATGTAACCAAAAATGTCAATTGGAAGAAAAAATGGTTATCGTTCCAACACTGCCAATTTCATGTAGGCTATTGCCGTATTGTATGGATAGGCTACTCATCACCATAAACACAACCCTCATACACAAATTGAAAAAACCCTAGATGAATAGCCTATAAAGTCAGACACAGCAGTAGGCTACATGTTTAGGCGTAATATTGGGATTTCGGTGTTTTAGGGATAGGCTATGGCACTTCACATGACACACACAAACATAGAAAGAGAAAATATACATTCATTTTAAGATGAAAATATACACATTACAGATCAATAAAAGTATACTATCACGATCTTCAGGGTAAATACGCTTAATTTTCATAATAGGTAGGGCATATCTTTTAAGCTATCATTCCAAAGACAAATTCTATTAATGAACGTTTTGAAAATAATTGAATAGGAATGCCTCGCATAAAACAATATCACACTCCAGAACTACCCATACAAAAGAAGTGATGTACTGTACTGCATTGATCAGCATGGAATTTACCAGTAAGGCACTAGCTGTGCCATCTGCTGGTTTAAATGTGTAACTTTCACTTTAGCCCTGCACTAATGATATCCTTTCCTTCAAAACGCCCCACATTGTTGGGAATAATGTTTGTTTGTTACCTTGTGATATATTTGTTTGTAAAGCCTTTGAAACTGTAATGTGATTAAGGGCTATAAAAATATAATTGACTTGACTTACTTATAATTCACAAATGAAAATGTATTTTGTTTTATCTTTTGCATTTCAGATCTAATCATTTCTAAACACATGTATCATCTAAATGAAATATAAATAAGCACATCTGTAATTACAAATGTGTGTATATATGTATTGTAGAAAGACACATATATGTTCCTTCCTGTGTGACCCTATTTAAATAAATAAGTAATTCTTGTTTCTCATTTGATTGTGGTGTGACTTGTCGAGGACTCAGTGTGCGTTACGGAAATATAATACAATATATTTAACTTTTAATTAAAGGCATGGGCCTATACTGTAAATATAACAAACAAAATCAAATATGCTGCAGAAAGTTCACATATAGACTGTATTGTGAAATTATTGTCATATATCTGAGAATAGCATTAATGAGAGTGGTAATAATTATTATGGTGCAATATAGTGTGATAAAAACCAAACGTCGCTATTTGGCAGTCTGTAACCTCTGAGATCATTTACATTCTCAATAGAACATACAAAACAGTTGCTTGAAAATGTTTAATAACCTCAGGTTACTAGAAGATATACCCACGATAATATTGGTCCTTATATAATAACGCCAACACCACTTGTGCAACAAGCACCACATTCTCATGGGCCAACCCATGTGTTATCCTAAGCCTTCTGCCACCATCTGTTGACCAAATTTGGAACTCTCCCTCAAAGCACATTCCTTATCTCCAAACAAATTTTGTAATACAAAAATTACATTTTCCATTTAAGTAAAAGCTAATTGTCAAAAGCAAGGTTTTGTTTAGTGTCTATACAACAGTATGCATGTATGCACCAGCATAATTTTACTATGTGTATATGTGTGCACATTGTGTGTGTGTGTGTGTGTGTGTGTGTGTGTGTGTGTGTGTGTGTGTGTGTATGTGTGTGTGTGTTCTGTTGGGAAATGTGAAGTAATGAGAAGGCATCTCTTTCTTTTTAAAGGGCACCTTAACCTAAAAAAGTGAAACCCAGTGTTACATCACATGATATGAATCACGTAATGAATTCTCTTGCCAATTTTTGTGTGGACAGATGGCACTGTTGGCACCACTATTTTGGAATACTATTTCATCCAATGACTTTGTTCATAAGCAATGTGACATTATCTACAGGGTTTTCCTTTTTGGCAAATGGCTGACCAAAGTGGATCTCAACAGTACACAACATTATCGAGCATATCATTAACTTTGATCCAATGCAAGTAAACATTTTATCTAAGATTTATTATGATATAATTATATTTACTGTAAGATTTTGAACCAAGATATGTTTTATTCAGCATAGCTGAAAGTATAGACAAAAAGATAGGAAGACATTTTTATTTAATGCAAAGAGCTTCTGAAAGCATACACTTACCGAGAGACAGTGCAAATATTAAATAAATCGCAGAGGTTCATTATCTTTTGCAAGAATCTGACAGGGAAACTTTTATGAAATCTGCATGATTTATTTATCATTTTAACTTGCAGAGAGAAAGATAATTTAAAATGTTCAAGCTAACCTTCACCCTTACTGCTATTGTAGCTGAAATACACATTTATAATATCTCACTAATAAAAACATGACTACTCTCAATATTGGCAGTGTTTATACAATGGAAGTACTGTATCTCAATGCCTTATTTGGGCGTAAGGTACAGTATAAGATAGGAGATGGAATTAGTTTGACAAAAGCAACAGATGGAACAAATAAAATGAAAAAACAGGTAAAACATAATAATAATTGTGCAGTATTGTCATTTTCATTGGAGCTGTACAGTCACAAGTTGTCATTGCTTTATAGCAGACTCCAGTGTTGGTGCATATATGCCTATTGACATTTGTAATTTCATCATTATTATGGAATCATTATTATGTAGTGACTGATATGGCCAATTCAAGGTCAAGGTTCAAGGTTTTATTGTCATTCCTAGAACACGAAGGTAATATAATAAGGAACGAAATGTAGTACTCAGTTGCCAATTCAGAATAAATAAAAGCAATATAGTAATAATATAAATGAAATCAATAAATACATTAAACACTTTTAATACAATTACATACATTAAATACAAAACACACACACACACAATAACTTAATATTTAGATATGAAACTGACTTATTGTCATTGTAATAACTCAAAGCATCAGATAAATGCTCTAATAGTTTTGTATAGAACCACTGGATTCAGAAGAAAATCAGTTTACAAAAAAGTTTGTAAACAGTTGCAATGCTTTTACTTGTATCTAAATGGCTACTGTAAATTACCAATAGATTATTTCTGTGTAATATGTTTACAATAAACACCATGGCATGTGCAATGTAACACTATAATAAAACTGTAATGGGATACCTTTAACACTGTTGAAAATGTTTTTTTCCTACAGCAAAAACTATGGCTAGTGTAAAACTATAAAACCATAACATGACAGATAAACACAAGACCAAACAGGGATTCAAAAGCAATAGGCTATTACAGTACATCACATTTTCAAATTTGTATATTATATAAAGGTCAGAATAGCTGTGAAAATAATATATTTTTTTCAAAATGATTTATTGTTTTGATGTGATAATTGTGTTATTAGCAACCGGTATGGGTCACCTTCTGAATGTGGAACGTAATGAAGATGACCTAGGCTACCTTTCACATGCTGCAGCAAAACATTGAGCTAATTTTCCCAATACAGCCTTTAGTGACGAAAGCAGTTGTGATGTACAATTTTACTCTCTGGTGAGAATATGGTTTAAATGAATGTATCCTGCAGGGTTTTTATGCAGGATTCCTGTAAAGAGTTTCACAGGAGTTTTGAGGTCAGGTCAGGACTGTTCTGACTGAGTTTTTTTATTTATTGTACTGCCACAGGACAATAGGCCCAGAGCCATGCATTCTACATGGCTCTGAGTAGGCTTGACTGTCATGTACAGAAAAGTACTGTGCTCTAGGATTGCATGCCCTCTAGGTGTTATACTAAATTATTTATAACCCTATTGTAACAACGAAATATTAACAGAATATTTTCTAACAAGAATGTGATGTAAGCTACTGCAGGAAATATTTTTGACAGGATGCTAGACTGAATTTCTTTTGTCAATAGTCATTTTTATTTAGGCAATAATAGAAATTCAAACAATATAAATTGCACGCTGTCCCTTAGTCAAGTCTAGTCTACTTCATGCCTGCAACACAAAGGCTATACATTTTGTACAAAAACTATATTACGATAACTATAATGTTATATATATAATGTTAGATTACATTTACAGATCATCAAACTTTAAACATTTGATTAGAGTCGTTGATGTTTTCAAACAAGGCTTGGACTGCTCAGCGTCGGGCATGCTGAGCTGATCGTCCATGGGTCTTACATCACACGACGATAACAACAACATAGTCAGTCACAGCCGCCACTGAGAGGGGGCTATAGCTACTAGCTTGACACAAACCTCTGTTTTGTAGTTATTGTATTACAATATCGGGTGAAACGAAGTTGATATTTATTTAAATGTAAATTAGATTATCATGTTGTAACAACATTGATTACATGTAAAGACATGGATGATACATGTACAGTAGCATATAGCGATATATTAGTTTGATGAAGCTAACTATAGTTAGCTGTATTGCTAAGAAAGCTCTATGTATGCCAAGCTAAATAGTGTTAGCTAGCAGAATGCTAGATACTTAGCCAGCCAAACCGGAGAAGGCAAGGTTGAGACCAACAGCGAGGAGATGCGAGTAAACAAAGGTAACGTAAGACCAATCAATCAACCCATTTTAAACATCAAGCTTGGAAGAACATATACGTTTATACGTGTATGATTTCTTCAGTTGACATGCAATGTATTTTAACTAGCCATGACAACATTTGTCAACATTGATGTTACGTTAGTTTGCCAGCTAATGATGGCTAGTTCAGGCGGTGTCATCAGCTAACATGCTAACCTAACAGCTGCTGGTTGCCAAAGCATTTGCACCCAGGCTGTCCAATGACCATCCAGCGGCCTAGGTCTGTAGAGTGACTAGAACCGTACACGAGCGATTGCCGATTAATGTACTAAATAACATTGTTAGGTTAGCTACCGTAATTAAAAATTCGTAAAGGCTATAGCTAACGTTGTGGTAGCTTGCGTCCATCGGACTGTTTGTGCTTCACTATGAATGTCTAATTAGCTAGCTAACTAGCTAACCTAGCTGATCTCTAGACAACAAAGTTTATTACAGTACCGTGCAGCGCAGATGGTTGACATTCGCTCACTATGTGTCTATTTGCTAGCCGTCTAACACTTTTATGTTTGTAATATATTAAAGCTATGTATCTCCATTTCTTTTTAGCGTTAAGACAAAACTAATTTTCCGTCGCTTTTTGCGTTTATTTTCCAAGACTTCCAATTTAATCGCATTTAATGACCATCAACACTGTCTCAGTTCAACCAGTAATTAACCCATCATCCTAATGTACAGTATATGAAAGCCAGTTGTAACAGAGCAACTGTTAGAGTTAACATAATAAACAGGCTTTCCCAACCTCACACAATTGACTTCTTTAATATAACAAACCTTACTTTTATAATTGAGCTTGATATTCATCTGAAAATTAACATCAACATCTTTAAAATGTTAAATATTTCATGTAATATGGCAGCAAAGTGAATATGACATATAACTGATCAGGCTTAAAATGTGATTTAATTGTGTATTTTTGTGTTAAGGGTGACCTTGAATACCATAAGGAGGCATAAGGATCTCTGGAAAATTCAAAATGAAGCTATATGTGTTCCAGGTTAACAATGGCATCACATTGACATTTGACACAGAACTTGCTGTTCAAACGTAAGGTTCTCATATAATTGTAAGTCCAGAATAATGATTAAATGATACATTTATTTTTTACTTTAAATAATTTCTGCTCCTTGCCATTGTTTAGTGTGCTGGACCTTAAACATGCCATCCAAGCTAAATATAAGATTGCTACACCACATCAAGTCCTTGTTGTCAATGGAGGGGAGTGTATGGCTGCAGATAGGAGAGTCTGCAGTTACAGTGCTGGCACTGTAAGTTTTGAATCATATGAAAGTACTGAACTGAAAACATTTAATGTAGGATTGTATTCATGCAATTTTGCATGTCACAAATCTGTGTGTATGTGGTCTATATACACGCATGTGTATATATACATACGTGTGTGTACATGGTCTGATCAAAAGTTATTTTTGTTGTTTGTCTAGGACACAAACCCAATATTCCTGTTCAACAAAGAAATGATCTTGTCTGACCGGGCTCCAACGATCCCTAAAACCACCTTTTCGATTGAGAATGAGATGGAACTTAAGGTGGAAGAGTCTCTCATGATGCCAGCTGTCTTTCACACTGTTGCCTCCCGAACACAACTTGCTGTGGTAATTATGTACTTTTTGTAGGTGATGTCTCTCCCCATTTGAAAGACACAACGTTTACTACTTTCCTTTAAAAAAAAAAAAAAGTAATTGTATCATTTAAATTAAATGCCCATCCTGTCACTTTGTTTTTTTTATACATAAAGAATTACTTGCCTATTTGTTCTTGATGTGTTTTGTTTTTGTTGTCCTATCTAGGAGATGTTTGAAGTTGCCAAGAAGCTTTGCTCCTTTTGTGAGCGTTTGGTTCATGACGAACACCTCCAACACCAAGGCTGGGCTGCTATAATGGCTAATTTGGATGACTGCACCCTGTCTTATCAGAAGCTGCTTTGGAAATTTGACACAGCATACACAAATTATCAACAGGACTTTGAGGAAATTAAATTAAAACTAACAAAGTAAGTGTTTGCTCCATATGTTCTTTTTGTATTAACCATCAAAAAACTCTTTGCATGTTGTTTCTGGTTAGATTGGTTTCATGGAGATGTGAACATTATTAATATTTTTTTATTTTTTTTTGTGGTGCAACCTAAGCTTTGTCTTCTATTTGTAGGCTAGGCACAGCCGTCTCTGTCATGGCCAAGATACCCCTGCTTGAATGTTTGACCAGACACAGTTACCGAGAGACGGTTGAGAAGTCCACCTCAACCCCGGGCAAGCACTCTGATGAGACAGTGGCGTCTACAGGCTCTTTGCTTTGCACCACGGCTGCACAGAGGATGTTCAAGTTGCCTGCATCGTTTTCAGTTCCGGGTAGATCGGTGGCCCAGGAGTCGAGCGACATGACGGACAGTGGTGGGCTAACTGCTGCTCTACAGGAGGACGACACGCCAGAGGCAGCCGACGTGCCCTCCTTCAACGTCACACTGCTTGATTGGATTAACGTACAAGATAGGCCCAATGATGTGGAATCAGTTGTACGGAAGTGCTTTGACTCCATCAACAGGGTGAGTCATAGATTTGTGAATGATCGTGCGTTAATATACTCATCGTCTGAATGGAGTGGATGTAATGATAAACTTTCTCATTGATTCTTTTATTTTAGCTTGACCCACGGATCATCCAACCCTTCCTGGCAGATTGTCGAGACACAATAGCCAAACTAGATAATCAAAACATGAAAGCCATAAAGGGGCTTGAAGACAGGTTGTATGCTTTAGACCAAATGATTGCCAGCTGCAAGAAGTTGGTCAATGAACAAAAGGAGCTAGCTCAGGTAAGCATTGTAATTGTGTGTGTGAAAACATTATTTTTATTTTTTTATTCTTGCACATTTTGGATGTAGTAGATAATTAATATTTGCGCCTACCAGGGATTTTTGGCCAATCAGAAGAGGGCTGAAAACCTGAAGGACACATCTGTTCTGCCTGACTTGTGTCTGAGTCATGCCAACCAGCTGATGATCATGCTGACCAACCACAGGAAGCTGCTGGACATTAAACAGAAGTGCACCACTGCCAAACAAGAACTTGCAAACAACCTTCAAGTCCGCCTCAAGTAAATGTTCAATATGTATTTTTTCAGTTTCCTGGCCTTTGCATTCCACAGCTTACTGAATGGGATTAAGTGAGATGTAGAGTTTAGGAGGTATGTTTTCAGTGTTACACCTGTGATGATTTTTGCCATTAGATGGTGCTGCTATGTGATGCTCCATGCAGACCAGGATGGAGAGAAGCTTCAAGCTCTGTTCAGATTGCTAATAGAGCTCATGGAGAGAGTGAGGGTGGTGGAGGCCCTTAGTACTGTGCCACAGATGTACTGCCTGGCTGTGGTTGAAGTTGTCAGAAGAAAGATGTTCATACGACACTACAGAGAGGTCAGTCCGGCAAATTGTTTCAATTTTGTTTGTTGGCCAAAGTCATTTGCACTTGGCTTACAAAAGTAAATGTTATTTTTCTGAGAGTACTTGAGGCACTGGTTGAAATCCTGTATAATATAGTTCCCAAATACCTTCACATTACTTGCTGAGGTTTTTTTGCTACATCATATATGTTTAACCACATAGCACCACAAGAAGTCACTTGAAAAGTCTCTAATTCCAGTTTCCAAGTGATCACAGTACCAACTATACCATAACCAACACAAAATGGAACAGAACATAAAAAAACATTTCCCCCCTTCCAACCTACCCAATGACCTACACACCCAACCCCGGAATTCAGGCCAATCCTCCCTAAAATTGATGATTGGATCCTTTTTTTTTTTATACACTGTATAAAAACAACTCAATTTGTATTATTTTCAGTGGGCCTGTGCTCTTGTGAAAGATGGCAAACAACTCTATGAGGTGGAAAAGTTCAAAAGAGAAACTTTCGGGAAACTCTTTAGTAAGTTTTAAGGCTTTAAGATGTTATTTTATTTATATTCAAGAGCTTTTCCATTATAACTTACTCTTTCTCCCCCCCTTTTCCCCCCAGGGAAATCTTTTCTTAGAAATCGACTTTTTAGAGGACTTGATTCGTGGCCTCCAACATCATTTTGTGTAAGTCCGAATATTCGCAGGCCACGATGTTCGGTGTTACGGTAATTCTACTGTTTAACTTTCAACAAATCTTTGTTGTAGACACGAAAACCTAGAAAGTTTGATTATGAGCTTCCAGATATCTCCATTGAGGACTTGCAGTACCTCAAGTCTTGTTGCCCCACAGAGGTGCAGCCTTTTCTCATGTAAGCACCATCTTCTTCTGTTTCATTAGTGTAAATGTTGTTCTTTACATCAAAATATATCTGTTTGCTGCTCATATTAACTGTACATTTAACTTTCAGTCATTCAATTGGGCAGGCTTCATTGTTGACTTTGTCTTTTTTTTTTTTAAGGGTTCCCACATTGTGTGACTTTGAGCCTTTAAATAAGCATGTAGAGATGCTTCACCAGCTGGTTCAAGCCACACAGAGTGTTGATGAGATGTCTCAAACTATCACAGACCTGCTAAACGAACAAAGGGTAATTACATCTTTACTAAGGGACACATACAGCTGCACAGTTCAATGTAAGACTGTAAGCCCATAGTGAGAAATATAACCTCCTTTCCCTAAGGTTAGATTAATGGTTACTGTAGGCAGGTGGGTGCCCAGCAAAACAGTCCTGCGTTCCATCCCCAACATGACCAGTCTACCTGTAAGCATCCATGAGCAAGATGCTTAGTCTTTAGCTGCTCTATATTACTGTAATTGTGATACGCAGTAGCCATTGTGATGAGTAATCTAATTTGCATAATAAGATGCAAAGCTTATTGCTATACTGCATCCCCAGCAGAACCCAGTAGGGTTTCTGTTTGAATGTCCTACTCACTGCCCATGTTGATCTGTTGGCAGGCGTCTTGCAGCCAGAGTTCTCAGAGATCTACTGCACCCGGGACCACCACCCCTACCTCCTCCAAAACCCCCTCCTCTCTCAGCCTCCACGTTCCTCCCAGCCAGCCCTTGCCTGTCCCCAACCCAGCCCCACTGGAGGACCTGTCCCCAGACAGCATTGACGCCCAAACATTTGACTTTGAAACCATTGGCCATCCCAACATGGACCCTGTCCTGCAGCAGGGTTCCCTCGATCTGGACTCCTTGGTGGAGAGCCCAGAATCCGACTTCATGTCTGCCGTCAATGAGTTTATTATCGAAGAGAACCTGACCTCCCCCAACCCCATCAGTGACCCCACTAGTCCCGAAATGATGGTCGAGTCCCTGTATTCGTCAGTCATCAACGCTATTGACAATAAGCGCATGCAGGATACCACCATTCATGAGAGGGAGAACTCCAAGACGGCAGCCCTGAGGCAGGTCATCGAGAAGTATCGTTCTGCTGCGGAGGAGTCCCAGTCCAACTTGAGGAGCGTCAAGGACGATCTGTGTCACTTCCGAGGCCTTGTTCTGAAGGAGCAGCGGGACTTTGGCGTTGCCCTCAAGACTGTGTCCACAGAGGTGTGCGTCTTGGTGAACAGCATCTGCCAGACCCGTGAAATGGAGCTAAGAGAGCAACATCAAAACGACATGGAGAAGCAGACGCGGACCCTGAGGGAGGAGAACCAGGTCCACCAGAATATGGTCAAAGATGTCCAGCGTGCCATGTTGGAGCTGGAAGGGCTTCTGGAGCGCAAGCAGAAAGAGCTCTCCCAGCTTGAGAGTGAGAGGGAAAGATGGGCCGAAGCTGAAGAGAACCACAAGCAGAGATGTAAGGAGCTTGAGCAGATTATCGCTAATCGAGAAGAGGAGATGAAGGCTCTCTCGGCCTCCAGAGACTCCCTGACCAGCCAGCTGGAGAATCTGCATGTTGAGATAGAACGTGGCCAGCAGAAGATCCGGCAGGAGATGGAAGGGCTTGAGGAGTCCCACTTAAAGGAGCTGGAGGACAGAATGAGACAGCAACACTACACTCAGCTGGAGAGCCTCTCCAGAGAGAACCAGGAGGCTCTGGAGCGGCTGGCCGCGGAGAACACGGCCAGGTTAAGCGAGGCAGCCGATCGCCACAGCGGCGTCCTGAGAGAGCGTGACCTCCAGTGCAAGGACCTGGAAGCCCGCGCTGCTGAACTAGCGGACTTGCGATTCAAACTGGAGGTCGAGCTTGCCCTCAAAGAATCCGAGACGGAGGAGTTCAGGCTGCTCTTTGAGGAGGCCAATGCACAGCAGGCCGAGGCTGTGAAGCTTCAGGTGGAGGCGGAGACCAAAGCCCTCAGGGAAGAGCTGGCAGCGCTCAGTGGAGAGTTGCGCGCGAAGAGTGAACAGCATGAAGTGGGCCTAGCAGAGCTTCGGACTCTGATGCGCATGGAGAAGGACCAGTGCATCTCGGAGCTGGTGGAGAGGCACGAGGAGCAGTGTGCCGTGTTGCACTGTGAGCTCTCCGCCATGCAGCGACAGCTGGAGGACACTGAGAGGATACAGGCGGAACAGCGGCAGAAGCTCCAGCAGGACGCGGACCAGCAGGTGGCTGGTCTCCGCAAAGAGAGAGATGAGCAGTTGTGGGGTTTCCAGGAGCAGGAGCGAGGTTTGAGGACTGTTATCTCCAATCTGCAGCAGGAGAACAAGCGGCTCTCCGAGAGATTAGAGCAGGACAGCCAAGCAGCCCAGAAAAGTTCTGAAAAAGAAGAGGCCTTTAGGGTTGCACAGCCAGATGCCTTTAAAGAATTAGAACAGCGGAAGGAAGAAATGGAGAAGAATCTGTTACACAAAATTAGACAGCTTGAAAATGAGCTTCAAGCAAGGTCGCTCCCAACAAAGTAAGTATTAAAATTACTACGTCACATTTAACAATTGTATCATTCAATACCCCTCTGGCCATTTTTGAGTTTTTTCTTTTCTTTTCTCCTTTCAGTTACACAGCCTGCTGATAGTTGTTGTTAGGTTATTGATAGTTAAAGGGTAACTGTTTAAATTTGTCCTGGACATCATTTTCCCTCTGTTCAACCAGAAACAAGGAAGTAGAGTACAGGTGAAATTTGCATCAAAATTTAACAAACACAACTGTGTCTTTTGTAAATATATCTGTTTGCAGATCTTAAAAGGTTATGGGTGCGTTAGTTACAGTCCCCTCCAAAAGTATTTGAAAAGCAAAGTAAATTCTTCACCCACATTTTAGGCGAGAAAAGGTTTTGGAACATTTGACTGACAGGTCTTGTTGCCCAAGTATGTTCTGTTAGATTGATTAGTTAACCCTCGTAATGTACTCCGGGTCAGAATGACCCAAATCACTAGCTCTTGTGGC
>JAODUG010012550.1:4218-49132 GCA_027564795.1 Aphredoderus sayanus | reverse complement strand
CAACACAACGAAGATGTGGCTTCTGTAACACCTTTTTCCAGGAGAAGGCAGTGTGTGTGTGTGTGTGTGTGTGTGTGCGCGCGCAAGCGCACGTGTGTCTGGCGGCCTGTTGAATTCCACCCTTGTGAACACATGAAGCACTCACAGGCAGTGATAGTATCTGAATGAAAATAATCCTCCTTCTCAGTAATAACCTCCCATGGTCCACTGGGTTCAAATAGAGAAAGTGATCCAGGAAACACACAGACACACACAGCACAATTCTGCAAAGGCACAATACAAGGCAGAACCTTAACTCATAGCAAACCAACCAGAGAAACGACGGGACACCTAAACCTTAACATAGATCATGAAAAGACATTTCCCATGTTTGAAAATTGAATGCATGATCAGAAACAAACGAGTGGAGCATTTGGAGATGATTTCCATGTTTGCAATATTTGTTGACATCCTTTGTAGACTTTCTGCCGGCAGTTGTTGCTCAGCTTTGTACCATCTATTTTCTAATGGCATTTGATGTCTGATCACAGTTTATCATGCCATTACTGCCGCGTGTTTCAATCTTGCGAAGATGAACAGTTTGATGCAAGTTCTAGGACGGTTGCCTTTTGCTTTGTGTGCATTTGTGTGGCTTTAACTATCTGTTTCTGAGCGATTGCTTCCATGTGCGTGCAGGCATATTAGTTTACGCTCTCCTGTCTCTAAGGCATATGCAGTATGTCTTCACATTATTTGCCTCCACTCATACACATTTCATGACAGTTGGCTTGTTTTGCGAGTAGAGTCCTGCTGCTAGTTATTTTTCTTTAAGAGAAACAGGAATTGGTTGACCCCTCCAAGTCCATTATTCGTTATAGCATAACAAAAACAAGGGCAATTATTCTATTTTAAAATGTTTAAACATTATTGCTAGCTTCCCCTTTGGACTGATTTAAATGTTAAAAACAGGATGAAAATGCATACAAATGAACATGGTTACAAGGTTGAGATTCAAACCAAAAGTGCCACACTTAACATCTAACACCTAACTACTGATGGGAAAAAGATGTAATGCCATCAGATGAGACCACCGCTTATCCAGAGTCGGGTCGCAGGGGCAGCAGCTCTAGCAGGGAACCCCAAATTTCCCTTTCCCGAGCCACATTATCCAGCACTGAATGGGGGATCCCTACCTGGAGTAGGGAATGAGTCCATGACCCCTACCTGGAGTAGGGAATGAGTCCATGACCTCAGATTTCAAGGTGCTAATCCTCATCCCAACCGCTTCACACTCTCGCTTCACTGCGAAATGATCCAGTGAGTGCTGAAGGTCACGGACCAATGATGCCATCATTTGGCATACGCTTTTATCCAAAGCGACTTACATGTAGTAAATTTGTCATAGTTTGACATTCACAAACCAATGGCGGTGCAAACCATGCAAGGAGCAGCTAACCACTGGGAGCAATTGGGGTTAGACATCTTGCCCAAGGATGCTTGCAGGTAGTCCAGCTCCAGGGCTTGAACCCACAACCTTCCTGCTGGGAGTCAAACATCCAGACCACTAGACCATCTTACACCCGGGACAACATCATCTGCAAAGAGCAGCGATGAGGTCCGCAAAGAGCAGCGATGAGGTCCGCAGGCAACCCAACCGCAACCCCTCCCCACCACGACTCCACCTTGATATCCTGTCCATGAATACCACAAACCTGATTGGTGACAAAGAGCAGCCCTGGCAGAGACCAACACCCACCTGGAACGAGTCTGATCTTCTGCCGAAAATCCGGACACAGCTCTCGCTTTGGGCGTAAAGTGATTGGATAGCCGAAAGAAGGGAACCCCTCAAACCCTACTCCCTCAGCACCTCCCACAGTATATCCCTGGGGACCCGGTCATATGC
Organism: Aphredoderus sayanus; assembly: GCA_027564795.1. NCBI lineage: Eukaryota > Metazoa > Chordata > Actinopteri > Percopsiformes > Aphredoderidae > Aphredoderus > Aphredoderus sayanus. The sequence goes on along the minus strand of JAODUG010012550.1, from coordinate 47,250 downwards.
CTTCCCTAGATCCACAAAACACAAGTCACCTTCCTGAGGTGAGCTTTTCCTCTATCTGCAGCCTTTCGGGCCCGTCGGTACCTTGCAACTGCCTCTGGAGTCCTTTAGGATAACATATCCCAGAAGACCTCTTTCTTCAGTCGGACGGCTTCCCTGACCACCGGTGTCCACCATGATGTTCGAGGGTTACCGCCCCTTGAGGCACCTAAGACCTCGAGTCCTTCTTTCAGAGTGTTCAAAACATACGGCCTCAGATCAGATGACACGATTACAAAAATCGATCATGGACATTCGGCCTAGAGTGCTCTGGTACCATATACACTTATGAGCATCCTTATGTTCGAACATGGTATTTGTTATATTTGCATCTTTGGGCTGTGCCCGACCAAGCTCCATGGCAAACCCGACCAAACCAGGAGCACAAGACTCCAGACAACACAGCTATCAGGTTCATAGGGGCACACAAAACTTTCCACCAGAATAAGGTGATGGCTCCCAGAGAGGTCTCATTAATCTCATAGTAGATCAAATAAACAGTGTAAGAGCCAACATGAACGATACCTTTGCACTCATCACATAATTAGTTTGTCACTGTGCATTTTAATATTAAGCCACAGTTATAGGTTTATTTTGCCTTCAAATCAGGCCAAATCGGTCCATGCAGGGATGAACCAAGTAGATGTTTTTTCTTTGATATAGTCAAAACTGTAATGTTATTCTCAAAGATCCCTCTGAGAACATTTGTGTTCCTCAAAGTAGAGGGTGGTCAGCCCACTCAATACATTAAATACGCTTAAGAGAATTTCCTCAGGGGTTGGTAGTGATTCACTGGCCTGGCCAATGGTACTGTACATCAACACGGTAAATGCTTGCTGCCATTGGGGCTTGAACCCTATATCAGGTCGAATGACTCTACACCACCCAGTGGACAGAGCTTAGCATTATCTTCTCCAGTGTGCCTTGGAGGGCTCCAGGCTTGGATTAGCTTTATCAGCAATATGCACACCAATCATATTGCTAAGAGATGGTTTTGTGACAGATAGAGAAAACATGGTCATGGCTGCCATTGCCTGTAATGGTGAATATAGCATAACAAAGACACAATATTTGCATTGAGGATTTCCATAAATCAAGATGGTTGAAGCACTGTTTGTAGAATTTCATCTTAAAATAGAGATGTTTATCTTTACAACGTTTGATATATGTCATCGTAGCATATTTGCTCAATGAAAACTGTTTTTCAAAGATATTTACTGTGAATGACCTGGATTTGTGTATACATTTACAAACATGGGTATGACTTAATTTTCTTTTTTTTAATTAATTATCATTTATTAAAGAGCAAAGTGTAAAACAGATACCTTTCATGAAAGAAATTATTCTAATACTGGTCCTTTCAGTCATGGGTTAAAGTTTGCTCTTGTTTGTGGCTGAGGGAATATTTGGAAAATGAAATAAAACAACCCACACACAAATAGAGATAGATGAGAAGGGGCTGGGCCTTAGTGTCACCCCATTACTCTGATAGCTTTCACATTATTCCAGTGTCACATTCATGGTGAAAAACCAGCCCGCACATCATTCACCTTGGGCTTATAGATCATTGCCATTCATCAACAACAACCATGGGAAATGATGTTTTTTTTTCCTTTCTTTTACAAAAACAGCATCTTTAGCCATTTGTCGTCTCTGTCAGTAAGGCTGTAATTCTGTTTTATCAGTGATCTATCTTAATTGTGTAAATATACTCACAAATACACACACACACACACAATGGATTAACATACATTATTACTGCAAGAAATTATACACTGTAAACTGCAATGTTTAGCAAGTTGTACCTGAACTCTAATCCTACAGGACCAATTAAAAACTATTAAAATGTGCAAAAACATAAACAGGTTGGTAGACAAATCCCTGGTACCAAAATCACACTGTCGGGCCTGCAAGCCACTTCAACACTACACTGCAGGTCACAAGTCATTGTCTCCACTGGTGCTGAGCCCACGAGAAAGAATCACAGTGCCATATGTTTCCGTTAGAATAACACAGAAATATGGAGTTTCGCACGTTATGCTGATACACATGCTACTGGGGCTCAAGATGAAGAATGATCTTTCGTCGAGTCACAAACCTCGTACCAGAAAAGGAGGCCCACCCTTTTCTCATCTGTTGTTGCGGACAGTCCATGCATCACTGTCTAGGTTCTGGAAAGTGAATATGTAGCGGTTAATTAATGGCACTTTGCTGGAGTGAGCCTAGCTTGCGTCTGCTGGGAGGCTAATGGACTAGAGCACTACCTTTTAACCCCTCATACTTAACAGGCATACAGGGAGGTGAATATTTAAAACTGGAATACCGTGTGGTTGGTTAAGTGAGTTCAGAGTCATAGAAACAAAAACAAAATGCTTTTAACAAAAATGTTTTTTCAAAAACAGTTTGGCAATATTTAAGAAAGGCATTTGATAATTGTTTGAGAATTATAGAAAATGTCATACATTAAAAATAATAATTATTAATCATTTTACAAATGTACTGCATATTTCAGCACTACGATATGTTACTATATATTATTTAAAATAAAATAATGATTTTACCACACTGCCCTAAACCTGGTGTTGCAGTAGCGTGATTTGGGGAAAAGCTACAGTTGGAACCATCTTTAAAAATATCTGTTCAGTAAACACTGCAAAACAATTTGCATGAAAATAATTCATACAAATCTCCAACATGGTGAGGTGCTTTTAACCGCTGAAGTTGGAAAGAAGCTGCCTGCTGACTGCCTGGTGGGAGATGACATTTTGAAGTCAATGCTAGCTCTCTCAACATCTCTACCTGGCCTAAACAGGTCTGTATTTTCTAAGTGCCGCTAGCTAAATAACCATACTATGTGCATGAATCGTTATGGAAGCTTGTTGAAAGAAATGTGTTTTTTTTATACGAGTTTGGAGGTCATGTGACATCATCAGCCCAGCTTGCAACAGGAACTTGCTTTTTATTGCCAACTTTCCACAGCTGTATCCATTTAGTCTGAGAGATTTGAAAGTAAATCAGCGTTCTCACAGAACAGCAAGAACTGTTCTGCTCTAATGATAACATAATTCTAATCTGCCTGAAACATCTTCTAATGTTTATCAGGCAATGTTGTCTCAGGACAGTTTGACACATCTTGGAGTGTATTTCAGCACCAGGGGACAGTTATTACCTAAACTGTGAAAAACAAAGCAGTTTTCTTAATGTAAAAAATTGTTTAGTATATGACCACACTTTTAATGTAATTATACTGTACAAATATGTGTTGTTCAACTCTACTCACATTAAAATGTTGCCCTAAATTAGTTCGACCTATGTTTAGATTAATTTAGAGTCATACTTCAAAGAGCAGCTAATGTTTTACAGGTTTTTTTCAGTTGGACAGCAAAATATTTTTTTCAAGAAAACAAAGCTGTGGAATGACACTCATCCTCATGACAAGCTAAATATACACCATCACCCCCACACACACACACACACACACACGTCAGGCGTGAGTGGCAGGTGGTGTGTGAATGATTGATTTATTGCTTCTAGACAGCCGCAAACACGGTATCTCTTGCTATCTCAAATTTGTAATTCATGATATGTAACAGTAGGTTGCCTCAGTTTTAATTGAGTTTGGCCCAGAGCTAGAATATCATTGCATCTGCTTAAGCGAGGAAAGAGTCTCGCACACTGTGAAAGTCTCTGCTTTATTAAATGGAAAATGTGCTTACCCTACTAATTAACTGACACAATGCCTCATTTTAGATGGTTTGCAAATATAAATAGGTTCTGGAATTATCAGTATATCCATATTATCACAATGAGGTATTGTGTATCCTCCTCCTCAGTCTTAAAGTCGGAAATACAGTAAGCAGAATCATTTCTAATTAAATTTAAAATATTGGGCAATAATTAGTGACAGAGCTACTAGATGTAATATTAATCTACAAATAGTAGATTTGTTCTGTTTATCTGAGCTGTAAGATATGTAAATAGTTGCCAAAACAAAATCACTCCAAATGGATAATTTCAATTGTACAAACTTTTTACCAGACAAACCAATGAAAGGAATTGCAGTTGGCAAAATGTGTTAAAACACTGGCAAATATGAAAAGCTCTGTAGTACAGCAGTTTTTGCCATCAATGGCAGTTTAATGTTGATATTTTATGTGTTTATAATCACTGCATGGACACATAGTTTGTGGTATCTCATTATTTTTGTGCTCCTTGATGTAAATGGTCTAGATATATTGGCATCTGGGCTTCTGACCATATGTATGCCGATGTCAACCTTCATGTTACATTAGGCTAGTCATCATCATATTAGGAATTAATGCCTTGATATGTGGCTAAAATTTGAATGTGTTTGTGAGCATGTGTTTCCAAGACAGCACAAAACTGTTTTCACCAGACTGGCACTCATACACCCACATGCCAAGTATTGAACTTCATGTTAGAGAGGGGATTATAAACCAAACAATACTCAAGTTTAGCAAACTTTATATCATATAGCATTTGTGCCAAATTTCATATATCTTTGGGTCAAAGAGGTCACTGCACTAATCGGCCACAAAAGAACCTGGCTGTAGTCACAGCCAGGTTAGTGGGCCAACCACCTTGCATGCACAATATATCCCTTCTCCTGGATTTTGTGTTTCAGTACTTTCAGTACTTCAGTACTTTTACTTTTACCACATTTTCCAGGACCAACTTGTTTACTGTTCTCGCTCCTTGTTTGTTTGTGATATACTCATAATGTACAGTACATTTACCTGTATCCAGAAGATAGTCCAGGTAATCCAGATGATAGTCAAGGCTGAACCTTCAGTAGTGTACATCTACATCTACTAGACAATGTTACCAAACTTGAACTGTCTGCCTTACTGCTGGACTGAAGCTGTAATTGTCCTTCGACTTTCACACTGACAGTCAACTTAAAAAGTTTACTAACAGTACAAGTAAAAATGTTACATTCTGTAGCTGTGAATACAAATGAAAATCTAGAGGAATTCTGTGGATATTTTCCTGCTAATCCTCTGCTTTTTAACCTAGCAGGCATGACCAGTTACTACTGCATGCAGTATGGAAGAAAAACACACAATGAAATCGATACCAACCTGCTTCCTTTTCACATTACAACCAAAGTAAATGAAACCCTAAGCAAAAAAAAAAAAGTTAGTATGTGCTAGAAATACCAATACAGACTGAATGCATAATTAATTTACCGGTGAGACTTTTTCCTTTTTCTGTGGTATGCCTAATTAACTTGCTTTTTAGATTTTGTTGCTTATTGATCCCCACATCATGAACATTTTACTTAAAGGCTTCCATTCAGATACACATGTTGAGAGGCACCTGGCCCTTTGATGCCTTCACCGTGAAACATTACCATGCACCGAGCACTTCCAATATCACAGATATACGTTTCCCAGCGGCAGGCCAGCACAGTGATCTTCACCAATTATTGTAGTATAATATAATTAAAAGGACTGATCAGCACTAATAACTAGTGTATTTGTTTATGTGACCTCTATGTATTGAATAATCAATTGAGGCAAACACTTTCAAAATGGTAGTGGAAGTGTGTATTTCATTGCAAGGGGGCACAGGGGTGAAAGGACAGGGGCACTGAATGGGGCATGTCTACTGTATTGTGCTTCAACCCACTTTTCATACTGTAGGTATATTGAAGAAGGAAGACTATGCTTGCTTTCTATTTAATTATTGATTAGTTCGTTTGCTAGTGAAGGCTGCGAAGGCTACAAAAACTATTTCAACACAATCCATTTGACTGCCATCTATTTTGTAGGCCACTAACAACCCTAGCATAGTAAAGTTACTCTATTATTTACTTCCACTGCCAGATATTCCACACAATAGTCAAATGCATGTACCCTGTACTAATAATCACATTCTGATCGAACATCCTGAAGGTCTGCTTATCTATTGCGAGATACACACACTAAAAGACGTGAACATAATTCAGATGTACTTGTCCCCTGGAGCCTTTACAAAGGGCGTAAATTGTTACACATTGCATGACAAAGCTTGGCAAGGTATTGCACTCAATTTGTCCCCACTGTGAAGTGCAAGGACAGAAGGACTGAATCCATAATGCCCCGTTTAAAAACACAAACACAGACATACATTATTCACTCCCCTGACTCACTTTCTTGTTGCCCTATTATTTTGCCCTATATATCGTGATACCATTTGGAGCCACCACAGGAGAAAAATAAATATACAAATTTAAATAAATATCACATAGTGTGGACAGACATCAGACCACTGTCATGACTGAAGCCAAGCCAGCCTGCGGGATCCCCTCTGCATAGTGCTCATCTCTCTAATAATCTACTGAGGGGCACAACCTCTGTTGCATTATGGGTGTTATCAGGGCAGTCCCAAGAAACCAAATCACAAGACACATTATGTTCTCTAAACTCATTTTGCTGCTGTTAGAATTGTTATTAAGAGTTATTACTTTTTTTTTTAAAGGTATGATCTTGCCTAGCATCAAGCACCAGCCTCTAATGCTCTCACACAAACACACACACACGCACATGCATGCATGCATGGCTATGAAAACAAAAGACAAAGGAGCTTGGATTACACACACAGAGGGAGTGTTATGTCATTCTCTGCTCAGGACACACTTACTGCATTATATATTTACATAGAATATAGTTATTTGATGTTATATTGATGTTTAAAATATCATATATATGGCCTTTACATTTTACAGCTAAAGATCTTTACAAATACTGTACATCAATTTTAATTGGATAATCCCATTAGTCTATTTTAACACACTTCACAGTAAGAAGTCACAGCTGCATTCCCATTGGACCACGCACACAGGTCTGGGCTGGTGTCCAAGCGAAGCACATCACCCAGTAATGGCCACTGGCCATGGATGGAGTGAACTGGCTACAGTTTAAGCCCACCGGCTCTATACAGCTGTTCAACAGCCAATCACGCAGATGCCCGGAAACACAAACGAGTTAACACTGATGATGGGTGCAAACGTAAGCCTCCGTCCAGAATACAAGCAGGTTTCACACTGCTCTGAGCAAGGGAAGAATTTCAAGTCCAGTAATGGAAACACGGTGGAGTAAATGGTGGCTATTAAACACCTGTGAATGGGCATGCCTCATAATGTGTTGTGAGAGTGGAACATGCGTTCAGAGAGACGGTTATTCCTCTGGCTAATTATTAAGGCCTGAAAGTGGAATTACCCACCATTCTCTGTGGTAGTAGTTTTAGAAAAACATGCTTCTGCCAAAGCTGATGTCTTCATTGCTAACGTGTACTCCAGTTTGCACAATCCAATTGCTATTCTGTGTAATGTACAGTATATTGATTTATATTAATGAATTATACAGAATATATTTATTATAACCTTTACCTGAAGCATATATGAATAATATAATACATTGTACACTGCCATAATTGTTTGTCTCAAACCTCTGACACCAAGAGCTGCTTCCCCCCTCCATTTCTCTCAGCACAGCATCGTAGCAGAGAATGGGACCAATATTGCTTTGACCCCTGCAAATGTTCTGCAGGATATAGAACCATTCAGCGGCCATGTTCTCACACTCACCTCCCATGCTTACCATGTCATCATTATGCTGTGATGCACCTCGCTGCGCTCCCTTTCATTTCATATGTGGCCTTATATATTCATATAAGACAGCAGTGATAATAATCCTATAAGGTATTATTGTCCTCATATCACTATGGCTTTTTATCATGTGTGCAGCAGCTACAGTACTACAATGTTTTATTTTCCATTTGAAGGGACGGTCTTAAAATCTGCACTGTGAGTGACTGGCATTATTCTCTACTCTTCTCTCTACAGCTCTCATAGGCTCATACACCAGGCTGTACCCTCCCACATACAGTCTTTTAAACATAAACAGTGAGGTGTGATGGAAATGTGTCAATAACACAATGGAGGAAGGTGCCTTTAAGATTAGATTCAAGTCTCCCTTTTGTTTATTATTTCAAATTGAGGTTACTGTATAGATGTCTGACAGGCAGTTAAGCGGTTATATAGCAGTTAGGTAAGTACAGTTGCTGTAACATTTCTGCATACAAACACATATGGATGACTATAAATCATTATATAATTACTTACTGTATCCAGTCATGTTTACTAGTGTACTGTAGCTAGCTATAGTGCTCATATTTGTGAAGACACATTGAGACACTTGGCTTGACTGGAGAAGTCATTTTGATTTGGCCTCAACATGAAACAAAGGCAACTAAGGGTCTGCACATGTCATGCTATATTCATACATGCAGGAACTGTCACTACCTGTATATCCTATCCTGTGATACCCTTTAAAGAGTCAAAGGTTTCAGCATCACGGACAGCTACAGTACATAGATATTCTACACCTGAGGAATTCATACACATACAGTAGTAAAGTCCAGGATATGTCATCTTTCCAATTCATGGTACAAAATAAAACCCAGTCTTCTGCCATATGCACATGCCTAATATATGGAATAGTTTACTAGAATACTTTATATACATATTTGATACAGACCAGCTCTAGCAGGCACAGTAGTTGTACGAGTCTCCTCCTAATGTGAACATACAGTAGTGTGTGTTATTGATGGATTAATTCTGAAAATGACCATCTAAATTTCTCTCCTGAAAAACTAAGATCTCCCAATTTTAGTAATAAAACTATTGTCAATCATTCCCAAGAAGTTGATATGCCAATAAAAGCATTCATACAACCCAATAATATAACACATGGTCTATTTGTGTTCCTTCCTGTTTAAGTGTGAGAGAGAAAGGTACAAAGAGGCTTTTGACAAAAGCTTCCTCTCACAGTACTTCTTAGGAAACTCACCAGCTCCCATAGGCAGATAAAAGGACTTGGACGGACACCATTAAAGGAAAGCTCTACCACCAACGGATGAGGAGAGTACAGGAGGGGTGTCAGCCTCAGGTTTCTGGATGGCAGGGAGACATAATGGTCAGCAAGCCTGTACTTTATCCAGGGCTGCAATATGTAAGAAGTCCAAAGTCATATTCTTATAGTGGCCTGCATGTTGTAGATGTGTTCCTGCTCCCACACACCTGATTCAAATGAATGGTTCATTATCACTGGCTGCAGAAGCCTGATAATGACCCATTTAGTTGAATCAGGTGTGTTGAGCAGAAAGCCATCTAAAACATGCAAAACACCTGGACCAAGCTGGAGGAACACTGGTTTAAAAATTGTTCTCTGTAGGTGAGGGTTGCATTTTTGTAGCTCTGCATTTTGATTTATTTATAGTACAGTGTGATAATAAACAAATATTCATAATAAAATATGAATCTGTGTTAACTGAGTATGATTAACTTACCTTTGTAATTATCAAATCAACTTGCTAGAATAATGTTCCATAAAACACATACACACCCTGAGGATCATTTAACACGAGCGTGTGTATGTGATTAAGATAATGATGCAATTATTTCCCTAAATTAATGTCTGTGTAAAGGGTTATAAACAAACAAATCAAAAAAGTATTTCTTTAGTAAGGAAATCAATGGATCTTTGAAATGGGAAGTTGCTTCTGACAGAGCCATGGGTAGACAATTTTTTCTAACCATTATATTTAGAAATATTGTTATTACTTTATGTAGGCCATCATCTGGCCTCATCATGTTATAGAAATACACCCCTTGTGACATGCCAGACATGATTAAGAGCAAACATTATATTAATATAATTAACAAATTGTCTAATAACAATAAAAACATTTACTGTTACTAGAACGACTAATAAAAACAATATTATAAATATGTAATCAATTATAATGAGTTTTACAAATAGACAGTGTTGGAATATACTGTAAGAATAAATATCTAATCTAGCACTAATTTTACTAGTTTCTTGACATGTGAAATGAAATATGGACATAATTAAATGCTATATTCTGTAATTATAAAGCCTTGATTTTCTAAATGTAACCATACGATTTTTTGACTACATAGCATATTTAGGGATTACCACAATTACATTAATTATTCAGTAACCCCTTCAGGGGTTACTGAATAAGTTGCAATTCAATGTGCTTAAAAATGTAAGACATTGAAGTGGTCAAATGATTTTAAAAACAAAAATGAAAACAAGAAAAGACAGAAAACAAGATATAACAGAGAAGTAGAAACTGGCTATGTTTATCCACTGGAAAACCTAGACAATTCTAAATGATCTCTTCTGCATACCTGCCCAAGTCGCAAGTAGGTGATTCAGAGATTGCTTTTATTTATAATTAAAACACATCCCACAGGATCTTTTTTAATTGTGTTCCTACATATCTACCACAGATATTCCAAATCATGTTTTCGCTTACCACACATCTTTGTAAATATTAGTTGACCTTACCACAAGGATTTTCAAAATATTAGTGGTTTTACTTACCACAAGGATTTTCTACATATTCGTATGCCTTGCCAAAAGGTCTTGTTTACCCTACCACAGGATTTTAATTGTATTAGTTTACCTTACCACAAGGATTTTCTATAAATTAGTATGCCTTTCCAAAAGGTCATCGCAATTTAGTTAGAAACATCTCTGATCAGAACACTGTAGAAGAACAATATTAAATGCTAAAAATTGCAATAGCATAAGATACATTTTTTAAAAGAAATTAAAATTACAATAACATGAAATACATATAGAGATAAAAGGATAGGAAGTTATAAGGTTAAACATTAGGGTTAAGTAGAAGTAATCAGTAAAATGAAAACATCACACAACATAATAATAAAAGCCATATAAAGATAGAAACTGTAGCTGTAAGGCTAAACAGTGCTCAGTCATAAGCACGTGACAAGAGAAGAGAGGATCTAAATAAAACATAAAATAAATGCATAACAAAAAATAAAGAAATAATAAAGATACAATATCATAAAATACATATTAGGATAAAAACATAGGAAGTAATAAGGCTAAACACTGTGGTAATTAAGTAAAAGTACTTAGGCACATACATAGGCACATGAGAAGAAAAGTGTTTTAACCTGGGTTTAAAAATTGCTATATTTGGGGCATGTCAAAGATCCTCTGGTAATTTATTCCAAATGTGCACAGCATAGGTGCTAAATGCAGCTTCTCCATGTTTCCTTTGGACTGTAGGCTGTACTAACTGACCTGTGTTCATGGATCTAAGAGCCCTGCTTGATTGGTATTCTTTAAACATATAAGAAATCAGGTCCTAAACCATTCTGAGATTTATTAAAGCACAACTTTGAAGTCTATTCTGTATCTAACTGGAATGAAATGCAACGATTTAACCCTCCTTCCTTTCAGTCACAGTGACCTGGTGCAGTCCAGTAGCGGGCGCCAACCACAACACAGACCTGAGGCATTTCGCGGATATGCATAGATAAGCTTTTATGTCTTTTTGGGAAACCACACCTTTGATTGTGGCTATATTGTTTAGATGATAGAATGCTGTTTTGGTGACCACTTTGATATGACTGTTAAATGTGAGGTCTCAGTCTTTCAGAACATCAAGATTACGCAGTTGCTCCTTGGTTTTTAGGGCCCGAGCGTCCAGCTCTTTAATAATACTAAACTGTTTTGGATTATGCAGGTATTTATGTGTTCTATACAGTGATAAAAGGTCTACTGATCTGTTGTGATACGGTTCGAGGGCTATGTACAGTATATTTGGGTATCATCCGCATAGCTGTTAATGTTAAGGTTCTGTATAAGGTGGTTCTCCATGGTGTTTTGTGTTTGCTAATAGTTTTCTTTACATTAACAGGTGCAACACAATCCATGACCAATTATCTATGGGTACATCAACTGACTCAATTGACTCAGCACTTAGCCGGAAAGATAGCTTTGGCTTCCATAAACTGTGCATCGGTACTCTCGTTAATGTGCCTTTTCTTAACTGGAACAGAGTTTATTGGAACAATCGGGGTGATAAGTGATTCAAAAAAGACTTGTCTGACAGAAATGATCAGACAAGGTCAAGTCTTTAACCACAACAGAGGAGATATCAAGACCTTTGGAGATAACCAGATCTAGGATGTGGCCTTGATTGTGTTTCCGCTCTGTCACATGTTGAGTAAGATCAAGTATCAAATAGCGCAAAAAGTTCTTTAACATTATTGTCTGTACTATTATCTATGTGGATGTTAAAATAACCAGTAACGATGAGCAAGTTATAATAAAGAAATATAACAGAGAGTAGTCTGTAAATGGTTAAAAACAAAATGTTGGGGGTACCCTTCAATATAACACAGTATTCAAAAGAAATAAAATTACCTAGTGTAATATCTTTGCACTGAAATATATCGAACACATTCATATAGCAACATTTTTCAGATGCTGTCTCATTAAGAACAGTAGCACTACAATCTTCTGTTAGAAACATAAAATCTAGATTGTAGGATATTCTAATGTAATTTACCAATAACGATTTGTTGGCGAGAGATCTAATATTAAGTAAAGCCAGTTTAATACCTAGAGTAGGGGTTTCTACACTAGTACTGTAGGTTGATGTGTTGCAGTTAACAGATTAGACCGGTTTACTTTATAGGTTGCATGATCATGACTCCTTCTTTTCTAATCAACACAGGAATAGATGTACTGGGTCGTAGCTTGTAGTCAAAACAATTGGCATTGCTATTTTTAAAATAGCAGGGACCCAAAGCATATCACCGAGTGTATTTATTGTAGGGCCTCTGCCACAAAAATGCTGCATATTCATAAGGAAGAGATTACAGTTGGACATTTCATTTGAATGAAGTCAGCAATTTGAACATCAAGGCAGGAATAAACTTTAACGCTGACTCATGCTAAAGGTGGTCCTGAGGCTGCGTTCAAATATCATAACAGACATCATAGTTCTGCAGAGACTAATCATGAGCCTCCCAGGCCAAAACAGCTAAGCAGTCATACTATACACCGTTAAAAAGGTACTGTAGGTAAGATTCTAGAGCTATACATTTAGTGTAATTTATTAGATATGCCACAGACATCCTTCAACTATATTAGCAAGTGAAATGCTCTGAGAATTTTTGAGAAACTCCCTCTATACAAGAAATAATTCTGACCAGTCAAGGCCTGGACCCTGATTGGTTCAACGCATCTACTGTGCCTGTACGTTACATTAATTCACACACACAGCTCAATAGGGCTTTGAAATGGCAGACCAACAATACTCAGAGGGTAAGTGTAGAGCAGAAGGGGGTGGGATTTTGGGTTGCTGATTTTTAAAACTCTTTAGCTCTTTTTACAGTAGCTACAGTAGCGCTCATTATCCTACTCACAGAAGCTGTAAGATTCAAGTCAAACTGAAAACTTGCAATAGCACACAGAAGAGAAAACACTGTAGCCCTGTTCTAATATTGACAGTACAGTTACGGCCTTCTTAACATTCTTAAGTAACTTGCAGTGGGTAAAAGTAAAACAAAGTTTCATTACCAGTGTGAAAAACGAAAGGTGTTTAAAGGTCACAGATCAACAGTGAGATGGGCCAGAAATCAATATATTTTTAAGGTACAGTATCTTCTGTCTCAAAGATCATCTGTAATAAATGAGGTGGATAAAGAAATAATCTTATTTTCCCTACCCACACTTAACCTGTTTAACCTGCCAGTATGAATAGGCCTTTCACTATAAACACTAATAATCACTGTACGTTGTATTTCGAATGAGTATAGAACCACAGTAGAATTGTCAATGTATTGGTGCAGGTTGCATGGGTGTTTGAAAGAGTCTGGAAAGAGACCAGCCCTTTAACTGTCTCTGAAAAAAAAACAACCTTGAATCAACTGCCTTTTTCAGTTTTTGAGGCTGACTAGAGAATACACTGTCCATGATACAGTACATGCAGGCTCCTATTAAATACATAAAGTTAAAAATGACATACATTATTACAGTACTATGCTACATTATATGTAAAAGCCATCCACTCCATATAGTACAGTATACCGTTAGCTTTGACCAAGTCTATTCTCTTCAGAGAACTAGCAGAAGCGACGTGCCATTAGTCAGCTCCCTGTACTGTAGCTTTTCAGGTCACCAAGATATCATCTCAATGGTGCAGAATACATTATCCATGTCTTCCAGATATGATTGTAAGGGACATTTGGTGCCCAAGTGAAAAACAGCGTGTGACTAAATGTCTTTTCCCACTAATGCATTTCAAGCAGCACACGCCTCAATAGACTGAAGAAACTGGCCGGTATATTCTGCGGAGCAGGTCGTCAATTTTAAGCGTTCATGGAATTTAGCCGGACAGCCCATTGGAACGATTATATAATCGTTCCAATGGTATGATACAGTATTACCCTTACTCACCCATACACTCAATCATGGGTGACCGTCAGCCAGTGAAAACTGTTTAGTCACATATCAGTGTAGTACTCACTGACACAAGCGCAGAAGTGAATGGTATTCATATAATATTGTTGTGTTAGGACGAACAGCATTTGTGTGGTCCAGCCCGTTGCAGTGTCACTACACACAGACATGTAACTCGACAACTTACGCATGTGGACCAGTTTAAGTCTTTAGTCCCTAACGTCTGTATAATTGGGAGTTAGAAGTACCTAGCTATGTACCCACTGTATACAGAGAGGAGCAGAATTGTGAGTGCCAACCATTTAACTGACATGAAATAGCACTCAGACTCCTTCTGACCAGAAGATGGCTTATAGGTCATGAACTCACTGTCAGTACTGTAACTTGCCTAAAAGTTTTCACAACAGCACATGCTGAGTCTTTCTGACAGACTCTGGAATGCACTGTAAAACTATTTTAGCCCACGCTATAACAATGACATTAAATCTCTCACCATTCATTCAGCTGACGTAGCTCCACTTGACTATACAGTCATGTCAACCGTAATTGACAGTCATAAACCACTGCAGGCTAACTTATTTCACATTGTTTACAAATCCTCTTGCACTATCAAAATTTCAGCAAATATGATTCAACGTGAGCTAGCTTTACTATGTTTTATTCAGCATTTTCTTGTGGAATGTTAGACAGACAGACAGTTGCCACAAGTACTGTATACTTATATACAGAAAATAATCTTTCAACTTTTCTTACAATTATCTTACAACTTCAATAATTATTTTGAGATTACAATTGGAATGTATATGTTGAATAGTCTTTAATACAAATCATAATCTCTCAACATAGTATAACCTAAGATTCTATGAAATATACTGTACCGTATACTGTATATATCAAACTAACATGGCCTGTGGTCATCTGTTATTTCATATATCAAAGAATGTTCACTAAGGTG
Source organism: Aphredoderus sayanus (assembly GCA_027564795.1). Lineage (NCBI taxonomy): Eukaryota > Metazoa > Chordata > Actinopteri > Percopsiformes > Aphredoderidae > Aphredoderus > Aphredoderus sayanus. The sequence goes on along the minus strand of JAODUG010012550.1, from coordinate 31,938 downwards.
GGCTCCATTTTTTACTTTTCATTTTAATATTTAGGCAAGATGAGATAAGAGGAGTGGTAGTTTCAAAATAAATGAGTACTATTCCTCCACTGTAATTGTGTCATATATCATACCCAGCTAGACGACCCTGCAATTTTCACGTTGTTATTAATGCCTCCCGTGAATAGGTCTGCATAGCCTAAAATAGCATGGCAGGCCAGATAAAGTCATGTAAAAAGCCTTTGGATTTAACAGTGAGACTAACTGCACTGTTTTACATAGTGCTGCATGTGTGCAAGACACTAATATAGTGATGCTGATTACAATGTATACAAGCATTTCTATTTCTATAGTTGCTAAAACTCAGCCAAAAGTCAATTACAGTACCATGTCCATAAAAGAAAAGACTGTAGTCAGCGCTGCCCTTCAGAAGTAATCTAGTAAAAACAACGGACCATCCCCACTCAAACAGGGCGGTTGCACAGCAGTGGATTACAGGAGGGTGTAAAATAGAGGGATAACCACACCTTTGTGCATTCACACCAGTTTATCCTGGGGTAGTTTCTTCACAACTGTGGTTGATTTCATGAGTGATAAGAGGGTAAACACACCTTATTCAGCTCTCAGCGGCTCTGTCAATCCATGTTCTCAACTTCTCACATGTCAACTGTTCAAGATTTGACAAGTGAGAAAAAGTCTTGCGTGTACGCTATGCAGCCTCTGCAATGGCAAACCACCATTTCCTGCCCTCCAGGGCAGCTGAGAAACTTGACTAAGAGTAACTGCATGGGTCTGGGAGCTACTGTGCCTTGGAAATGGGAGCTGTCCGTGGTCCTGATAGGTCTGCCCAGCTCCACAAAAGTTCATCCTTATACTGTACATTTAACTCCTTACTGTTTGAAAACATCTTGATCCTAAAAGAGTATTATGTATTATTTATTTATTATTATTACTTAATGAATATTGTTATTTACATTCTTTTCAACGTTTGGTTGGTTTAAGCATTTAGCCATGAGACTGACATTATCGATGTATGGTCTTGCAGTAACTGGTTCAAAGTTAATGTAAAACACAGTGATTTACTTATGACATGCCAAGACAAGCCCCCTTGCTTCTTTTAATGCAATCACAAGATTCTCAACCTGAATTACAACAGAAGCACCACTGAAGCCTCAGCCAAGAGCCTCGCTTCTGACTAAGAGGGTAAAAATAATGCCATCATCTCCACTTAGAGGGTTTGTGGCAACTACGGCTGGCTGTCTGACAACTGTGGCAGATTCTTACAGTAGGTATTTTGGCAGATTGTCTAATTGAAATGCCATATCTGGAACAGTTCTGGACCTGCTTTTGTGGTACACACTCTTCTAGATGGACAACTTTGGCGTGGATATCTGACATGAAATATCATGCAGCATAAGATTTAATTCCTGCACAGTATTATACAGGGCTGGCCCTTTTGTGATTTATCTTAGTCAAAATGTCTGGAATTCATGAGAGATCTCATCTGCAGCTGGAAACTATTTTTAAAATACATGCCAAACAATCAACACAATCAATACAAAGGAGGAGGAAAATCTAGGAATGTCTTATTTTTTGATATGCATAATTCAGAATGGCAGTAATATTTTCAAGTTAAACTGTGAAATCATTGAAAAAAAGAAAAACACATCTACAATCTAACTTTTGTAGAACTTTACTTTCTCAAGTATCATAAAATGTGAAACGGAATATGTTGTATAATTTATTGTAAATGGCTTTTTATCAAAAGCCACACCTTACAAGAACATTTAGTTGTGAGATTATTTCGCTACATTTACTAAAAAGGAACAAAAGAAGCTGATATTGCTGAGGGGTGAGTATTAAATTTACTCTACTTTGCTTGCAGCAACTCAGTGTTGCATCTGACACCACCCAGTATTGAAATTTCAGGCAACGTAATGAGCTAGCACTGTGCAGCATTCGCAGTGTAAACGGAAAATAAGGCATTAGTGAGGAGAGTTTAAAATGGCCTGCATACCGTTAGGCCTGTCACCTTGTGTTTAATCTGAGGTGCTACCCTTTTTTCTCCAGTTAGAGCATGACAGTCACATACTGTAGCCTTGGAAGACAGGCCTAACAGGCGAACTGTGTCTCCTCCAATAAACATAGGTGTCAACTCCAGCAAAGGAAGTTAGTATATTATGATATACTAAGTATAGATATAAGCACAAATTAATGGGAGGATAACAAGGAACAAAGGAAATCACATTGTAAACATTTTTTTTGGGTTTGTTATACTGTACTTTATTATCATTATCACATCTATGATAATGTAAATATATTTGAATAAATTCAGCTTTGAAAAATGTTCTGTCCTCCTTTCATGTAGAAAAAAGGTATTTCAAATTCTGAAGGTCTATATCAGAAAAGCAACAAAAAGATGTGGCACACACCAAATCTCACTATTCTTGTCATCTCTCTTCCTCCAGTCCCCACCCTCTATCACACAACTACCTCCCCAAACACCACGTTTTGGTGGCCGTTACTTTAATGCTAAAGTGTCAATCATCGGGCAAAGCTGTCAACAAAACCCCTTCTCTGAATCACCCAACTGTGACCACATGTTGCCATCTGTGCTTAACCACCCCCACCGCCCCCCCCCCCCCCTCCCCCCCACACACATACACACACAAGTTTAAATCCTGCCCTTTCATTTCAATCACCGGAGCTTACCGAAATGACATGGATGACAAAACACAAGAGGCTTGCTAGAATAACATAAATATCAACACAACAAATGTGCAAGACTTGGCGGTAGGGGACTGCCATGAACTAACAGCAATGAACGCAGGTGAGGGGAACAAAGTCCAGCAGCCTGCAGTTCCACTGTGTACCTGAAAGTGACACGCATTGTATATCACCGTGATTTTATAACACAACAGAAACCACAGAGTGCCACAGAATGCATCATGCTGCAGTCATCTAAAGCCGTCGTAATCCATCTCAGCCTGAGAGCTAAACTGCACCCAGGCACCACTATGTGGGAAAGATCATGAATAATGAAAAAGTTCAAAACCTACTACAATCGTGCTCTCAATACATATGGTGATATGTTTTCTAAGATGGTAGTGTATAAAATATTGTTGATGGTGTGTGGTAAAATCACAGCCGGGGACAATGTTGTTACATTTATTGAACTGAAAACAATATACGGATGATGTAATAACAAAGAAATTGGCTGTGACTTTGTCACAAAATGCCCACCAAATGGAACAAATGGAAATGTCGGAATAGGATTTTAGAGGAAACAAGTTGTTCAGTAGGCCTAGAACAGTTTGCTGAGGGAAGCATTTGCACTGTTTCTCTGTGATCGGTTCAACACGAACAAGAAATCATTGAGGAGAAGATGTCAGCTGACCCACCCTAACAGATGAATCATCTGTATAAGTGTGACCTGTACACACCCTGACAGACCTAAGAAACAGTAAACAGCTGGAATACCTCAAAACACCCCAAAACCCAGAAGGAAAAGGACCCAGGCTGGGAACTTAACACAGGACTCAATGTCAATATACAATTAGTGACATAACATTTGGCCCAAACTATGTCAAAAGATTTCCGGTGAATGCTGATAAAAATAATTATCCATTGGGAATGTGTGTACAGCTGTCACTGTGCTGTTTTGACACAGCGATGACTCATTCTCTTTGGAGCGCAAACACAAATAAACAACTGATATCAGGAATATGCCCATCATAAATATTTTTTCTACTTACTTTAAACAATTCTTTTCAAAGCAGTTAAAGCATCATACTTTTTTTTTTTTTTTTAAACACGCAGTTTAAAGGCACATCTGTATAAATCTTAGGAATGCTCATGTTTTCTGCAAGACTTGGGTAGCGGACAAACATCAAGAAAGCTTTGTAACAGAATAAACCTTTTGGGTTATAATTCCAAAAAAGCTTAGCACTCCTCAGGCGAGTTGTTACAGAAGTGTGTCAGCCCAACATAGGGATTTACCATGATGTTTCTCAGCCAAGGAAAGTTCCCTGAAGCCTGCCGCACAACCATGGAGCGAAACTAAGAACTCAAGCTAAAGTGTCAAGTCACAGCTAACAGTATAGCACCGGATATAGTACTACATTACTATTTCAAGACAGGTATGACATGACAAAGTCATACCTGTAGAGTAGAGACTGCAGTGGATGAAATGTGCTTTCCTGTTTAAAATCTCTGGCCAGAATAAACTATTGGTCAGGAACAGTGTCTCATAGCTCAAAAATCCTAAGTTCAGTCCTTGAAATGGGCCGATGTAAAACTATATTACTTTGGATAATAAATTCTACCAAATTATAATTGATTGCTGTTATTATTAGCTTTAATGTGCCATTCATGTATTTAATTTACATTGAATACGAGACAAGAAGCTCGTTTTCATTTTAAACAAGTCAACAGGCAATCTCATGACCAGAACAGCCATCTGTTGTTCTATTAGTACCTAGCCAAAGTGCTCCAAATCCATGGTAACACAGAAGAATGAGAAGCTTTCTTCCCGGCCTCCTCTGCTTCTGACAGCCACGAGCACCCAATCCACGTTCTGCGCCGGCCCCCTCCCCTCCCTTCTCCTTCCCTCCCCTCTCCCTCGCTCTGCCGGGTTTGAAGAAAATCCGGCAGGAAGGAGCCGTGAACAAATGGACGGGAATGAATGAACTTAGCTGACTGCGTGTTCAAACTGACTACTGTAACGTGTTCAAAATGTCAGATTTCGTGTTAAGATTTTATTAATAGCATGTCTGGACTGACTTTAGGTTACATACAAGATGGATTTAGTCCACATGAGCCAACACACAACCTTAGATATTCAGGTGGGATCCTATCCCCATGGCGGCTGAGGTGACCACGAGATACGTTTAGATTACAGTATCAGTAGAATCTTAAATCACTTGTGATCATCGCCTATAAATTACTTTACCTTTATTTGTTTTATCAGTGATCTATAAAGAAAGTGTATTAATATTAGTATTAGTATAAACAAAAATGCGTGTTTGTGTGAATTTTAAGCTTTAACAGTTGAACAAGTTCCTTTGCTAACGAGACCACTATACAGGCCAGAAAAAGGTTTGTTTAGTTCCCAATAGAGAAACACATTCCAAGGCGGAGCTGCTCCTTAGCAGGGTGTTACTGCTCAGACACAGACAAAAAAGCAGAGATCTTGTTTGTGAAGCTTCATCCATCAAGCAGATCACATTATCCATCTTGAGCTGACGCCGTTTCCCGTCAGTGTTGAGTGCCGACTCTGCTTTGCTTTGATACATGTCAAGATGGAGGTTCTCGGCCGTGATAAATGGCCAGTGTCGGTTTGCATTCCAATTCTGTCCTTTTCTGATGCAAAATAATTGACGGTAGTTTTTGACTTTTTTTCTATTTCACTGGCTTGCTGTATTTTCTGAATTAAAGCTGCTATAGGTAAGCTTTAGAACTATAACTTTAGTGTCAAGCCAATGCTATAGACAACTCTTAACTATTAGTGAGTGAAATGCTCTTTGAGAATATCTGCTGTGGTTGATACAATATCTCTTGTTAAAAGTCAATCTGATTTTTGACGATGCCCAAAACATTTCAGACCCATCAGGGACTCTTTTCCCTGATTGGTCAGGCGAATCTTGTACTGTATGTCAAATTGACAGGCAAGATTGACAGTTTCAATCACACGAATGCACACAACTGCAACAGGTTTGTCAATGATGCTAATAGGAGCTCAAGAAGGAGTGAGCAGAGGTGGGAGGGTCGGATTTTTGGGTTGCTGATTTTCTAAATATTGCTTGTTCTTTTTTAGCTAGGTCTTGTTGCAACTCTCAGATCTAACCTAAAAGCAATTTAGTTCATGAACTAATGGTCTGCAATAACATGTACATTCTTATACATTTAACCACACTGATTGCAAATGTTCTGGACAGATTATTACCTTATAATCTGCTATTCGCTGAGTTGCGTTATAGTTATTTTTGCCTTGTATAAGTCATAATACCCACATCTGTCCGCCCCATTGAAAGCTAAAGGTCAATAGAAACTTGGCAGGAGAACAAGACACACAACAATGCATAGGGGAAGAAGTGGATGGATTTCCACTTAATATTCAGTCTCCCTGTGCTCCTGCTTGATAAATGACAACTCTCCCCAGGTACAGTAGCTGCACTCTCTCAGCATAGAGAATTTGACGGAATTTCACTCTTTCACTCTCTCTCCTTTTCTCTGCCATCCCCTCATTCTCACTATCTCCCTCAGCCAGAGCCTTTTCCAAAACCTATGGATAGCATAATTGGAGACCCCCTGACTGGTAATGGAGGTCGGCAACCTCAAGAAATCAGTGAACCAACCCCTCCACCACTGGCAAACTGGCTAGACACATTTAATTAATACCCCTCAGACAGACTAGATTTAGGACCAGCGCAACATGAAAGGGAGCAACTGTAAATCAATGAAGACAATTTGAAGATGGAAAAAGGCAGTATGCACATGCTTGTGTACTGTAGGTAGCCCGTTAGTGTCTGATTCAGCAGATGCGTTATTGTCAGACTTCAAACCTATAAACATCATAAATGTTTATCACACTATTACCCACTATTCCTAAATTCTGAGTATTTATTTTCACTTGGGGTGAATTCAATTGCTCCGCTTGCAATCCCATTGTAATTCAATCAGTCAAACCTGGTCTGTGAAGCTGCTCTCCATGGGCCAACCTTCTCTACCTAATGAATATATTCATTGTTAAATGCTCTCTCACTGCTAATTTGCAATTTGTCAATTACCAAGAAGCACAGTGCAGACAAAGAACAATTACATAGACCCGGCATTCAATTGGCCAAGCCGGAATTGGACATAGCCATCAGGAATAGCCTGTCCGTCAGTTAAAATTAAAGCAGAGCTGGTGGTGCCGGTTGACTCAATGGCAGTGAAGGGATTTCCCAAAGAGAAGCAATGCATCCAGGCTGAAAACGTCCAGTGACATATCAAGTCAGGCATAAGGTCTTCGGAGACCCGAAGAGTCCCCCCAGCCCAACCCCACATTCTCTGAATTTACAACCTTACAGGTGCCTCAAACTGTTACACTGGGGTGCATTCACACCTGTTTGGTCTCTAGTCACTTGTCTATACCAAACCAAAAAAGGTGTGAAAGCATCCGAAGAGTACAAGTTTTGTATTTCCTAAGGTGCTAATTTTGCATATTAGTGATGCCAATTGGTTAACTGTTACTTAAACCTCAAATACCACAATAACCACAACAACCTTGTGATGTAATCTGTGGGTAATGCAAGTGGAAAGATAACCAATGAAGTCCATTCTTCATCCTTCATAAAACTGAAAAATATGGTTGTGGGGTTGGGGTTGGTGGCTGAAAAACATTGAAAAGCCTTTACAAAAGAGAAAAAGATGGAGCAGTACAGTATGAAGTGAAGACCTCACGGTTCTCTGTGGGGAATAGAAGTAGGCTTGGCTGGATCGACCCAGTGGTTGCTGTCACATCCCATAATGTCTAAACAGTTACCCCGGCACACAGCCCCCCATTGTGTGAGGACTAGCGCAGGCCACATCTGGCCGGCTGCCTCCCTTGGGTCCGGTCGTGTTGTCGTGCACAACGATGCAGACTAGAATTGAATCCTCCTTCCAGTTTATCAGTCTGTCTGGCCAGTCCCCCAAACCCAATCAGAAAGTGTGTTATTGAAGCCAAGCATTCCCTACGGGAGCAATTACATGGCCGGGCCGATTTCATTTCATACAGTCGGGGCTGCCCCTACTTGTACAGCGAGTGGCTGTTGCATGACAGCCACTGGGGTCCTTTTTGGAGAGGGGAAAGATGCCTGGTCACTATACCAGGGAAAAAATGGCAAAATAAATAAGAGGGTTTCATAGATTGTGTCAGCATTAGGCAGTATGTGCTGACTCACACAATACAGAGTTTATAAATAGAATAAAAAGAAACTAATGCGTGTTTTTTATCTTGGATATTGCACCTGTAATATAACAAACAAACAAGTACGTCTACAGAACATTGGAGCTCTGGAGAATTGCCTAGCTGGGGGTTTCTGCTCTTGATTTGTGATTTTAAAGTAAATGGATCCAAGTCAGCACATGAAAAATGTCCAGATAAGGCCGTCTAATATAAAATATTTCTGCAGAATAGGAATGTCTTCCCTTTAAACCTCAAGGGATTCAGAGTGTCAGATCATTAGCTAGGAGATAATGACAGGGGGATGAAAGGATAGTGACATAGAATACGAACGGTTTCATTCTCATTAACTCTAAAGGAGTGTATTGTACACTCAGGTGGATTTAGAGTGAAATGTATTTAAATAAAATGATCATGCAGCAAAATAGATTATGAGATCATTCATATCAATATCAGCAATATATATCAGCTATACAGCATAAACGGATTTGTGTAGCTTGTAGCATCTACCTAGCCACACCAATAATTCACTTTTTGAATTGAGTCAAGACACATTCCATTGGGAAGTGTTCACAGTCTCTTCCTACAGTATAGTGGTTGTAGACCTCTGGTGAATTTTGATACTATTCGACAGCCTTTAACCAATCAGCGTTACTACAACTGTTGGGATTGTTTCATCTAACACCATTTTGAAAAACAAGAAACTTCACTGTCATAGTACTTACCCACCCCCACTGGTCACTGATTGGTCTGCCATCCAGGATGGCTGTGCAAACACTAAAGCGACCAGGGTTTCCACACTATAATCTCAATGAAAAACATCGAGGCGAGAGCAATAGTCAGGCGGAGGAAGAGTCAGGCTAGTGTCTGCTGCCTTGTTAAGTGATTTGTCACTGTCACCTTTTGCTAACACAATTAGCTAAACTGGACCTAAATATAAACATTGGCCAATTATAGTGGTCTAACTGAATTCATGTGAGCCATGAATGTGCTATGTACAAATGATACAAAAATCAATAACAGTATCAGTCCTATCATTTATATTTATCTATTCTATTAAACCTCCTAATTCTGTTTATTTATATCAATAAACATGGGTCAAAGCAGAATAAATCTAGACTCACCGCTCACATGTAGAGAAGCTATGATCCAAACGGTTTTTCTCCTCATTGAAAATCAAAGCACGCACCTAATAGACCACGGCCAAACAAAGGCCAAAGCCACCGCAATAATTGGAAAACAGTTGCAGAAGAGAGGAATGATCGATTTAGCAGAGACAGCTAGGGCATGCTTTATGGGCCACACGGATCCATGCTCCACCTACACTCATATTTTCAAAAAGCTCACAACAGCCACGATCAGCCTGATTAGAGAAGAGACTGGCATTACTGTACACTGAATGTGTGAAAATGATCCAGGTTTTAAAGGTTTCTGAGAGGGAGTACTTTACTTAGCAGCCAGTTTTGCACTAGAGGGAAGTTGAAACATTATGAAGGCCAGTTAGTGGGTTAGTTATTGTTGTATTATGTTATTTATTTGTTTTACGGAAACATATGCATTTGTGTGGTTAATATTTTATAGGTTTTGAAATAAAATGTAATCTTCTCTGTCCTGCTTAACATTAAAATATCCTCTTATTAAGCACTTTGCTTGTATTTAGGGTTTCAGCAATTATTTTGACCATAGACTGGTGTGACATGCTGAACATTATTCTAACAGAATGCTGTTTGCGTATGCAGCTATTGAGTAATGTACTGTTAAGTTGCTTTGGACAAAAGCATCTGTTAAATGCAGTATGCCAGTACAAATGTAAATCTTCACCTTCTCTCTGAAATGCATGTCTGTGCAACATGTCATCACACAGTAAGATATCTTCCCGATAGCACCCAGTCCTTGATGCCATCTTCATTATGGTAAATAGCCTGCTGGGTGTCCTCATTACACTTTGATTAACATGCCAGTAGAGCATCTATACATAGCTCTGGGGGTCTGCAATCTTAACTGTCAAAATGAAGGGGAAGTGATCGGGGATGTGGGGGTAGTGCCCGCATTAGGGGGACGTAACCGGGAATGGAAATGAAATCAGGAGACCCTGGGGTTGGTCTGGGGGACGTGATGATCACTGGCAAATGGAGAGGGTGGAGAGTTTCAAAGGAAATGGGCAGGCCATAATTTGCATGTGACATTTTGAGGCCTTGTATTTATGGGGATGCTTCCCACTTAATGTCATAGTCTATAGCTCCAGCTCAGGTCCTACCTGGATGGCACAGTAAATATATTTTTAAAAAGAACCAATGAACAGAAAAGCAAAGGTAACCTGGCCAGTATTGTTATTTTAGTAAATGTAGCATCACTGATTATGGTTTTAAACACACACACACAAACACACACACACACACATGCACGCACGCCCGCACACACACACATACACACACACACCCACACACACACACACAGAAAGCTCAGATGACTTCCCTTTTTTACGGATTTTAAGGGTTTTATTTAAAACTCTCACAAACAATAGCTAAACATAACACAAATGCCTTGGAAATAAAGTGTGCCACAAACTAATTGTTCCAGTATCTTGGAAAAAGCATGTACTGAAACCAGAAAAATGTGTGCAAATTCCTACATATTGTAACCCTTGATTGATATCTACTCTAAAAAGAACGAATATTTGATGTGACGGGTCAGAATATTCTTGTGGACTACCTTGTGTTTCGCCATAGGCGGTTTGCATCATTCATATATTTATATTTTGCGAGATTGACAGGGGGGGTGTACTGTACCAATACACTGCTGTGCTGAATCACAGTGTGGATGGAATGTCATTTTCTTCAAGACGCAGCAGCTGGCAGAGAATCTGTCTCTGTTTGCCAGGAACTCAAAGCAGGACATATCACTTCCTCCCCCACTCCAAAAAAAAAAAGAGAAAACAACCAGCTGTCATATTTTGAATGCAGGATAACTTCTGACACTCATGTTAGGTGTGCCTGCTGTCGACGCAGTTTGAAATTAAATGTCACCCATTCTGTTGTGTCCACATCCATGTACATGTTCGTCTGAGTGTGGTGTGTATACTTGTCTGCGTGTCTGTGTGTGCATGCTTTTTGGTATTATGCGTGTGTACAGTATACACAAGCTTGCTTGAGCAGCCCAAACGCATAATAATTCTCCATTCATGATTAATTCTCAGTGATGTTTTGAATGACCTGACATGAAAGATATGATAATGCGTTAGAGGAGCCTATCCAACGATATGGGATTTGTATATTCAGATTCATGGTGGGCTGAGTGTTCAGTCAGGTGTAAAAACTAGACTTCTTCTCACACATTCTCAGCAGACAAAGCAACAAACAATCCAATGCCCCCAAGAACTGCAAAGTTTTGAAAACTAAAACTCAAATTACATGCATTAGCCTACTTCACATTCCTTCCATTGTGTTCAGAGATTGCTATGTACTTTGTGAAAAAGCCGTATGAAGAATCAAATCGATTGTTCATACTTTCAACGCATGTGTTCTGTGTTTTCTGAACCAGACACAAAACAAATATCAGGAACGCGAGATGCAATCGTGGCTCATAATGGGATAGAAATGCTGGGTTCTGTTGAGTGATTGCTGGCATTTTGACGTGAATGGCGTCTTACAGAAGGAAGAATGTTCTGGAGAGTGCAATGAAAGCGAGAATCTTACATCTGCTAAGGAAGCAGAGTAATAGAGACAGACGGGTATAGTTAATGTCTTTGTGATGGTGGTCTTCCAAGAGAGAGTTTGGGGTTTATAGGCGTCATGGTGTATCATTATTATGGTCACTTTTACATAAGAGTGAGGTCCCAGCTCCACTTAAAATCTAATGTTTTTCTTGTTTGGATGCTACAACCTCAACACAAAACACCTATGCTTGAATGTAAAATATAAAATGAAAACAGCCGTGTTATGTAATATGTATTTTGGACAATAAATAATTGTTGATAAAAACATTTTTTTCGGATGAGCCGTGCAATGGACATTGGCTTTGCTCAGAAACTGGGCACCAACCAACTCCAAGCCTTCTGCCACTGCTCCGGTAATTGTTACAATGTCTGTTGTTATTTTCATTCTCTCAGTTGCCATTTTTGATGCTTTCACAACAGCCATGCCTGGCGTCAATTTCTGTCCTCCAAAGAGTTTTTTTTATTTTTTTTATGCATTCAGCAGTGACCGCCTCCTACATATCTGGCAAGAGTCATATGCTGCCCTGCCAGCTTACTGCTGGTTTGGCAGTGGACTTAGTATTGTCTGTTACAAGAAGAAAATCATGCTGAGAAGACAATTATGCTCTTTGATGGTGTGTTTTACACTTTGTGAGTTTAAATGCTACAGATTCTCACCTTTGAGAAAGGAAAGGGCAATGGCAAAAATGGAACTGGAAAAAAAGTATGTCAGTATGGATGGTAAAATAGCCATTTGTTAAGGATTATATGTCATTTAGTTCTACTAGTATATGTGAGTGACACAATACATCCAGACCTAAAGCGTAAACGTAAAAAGTAAAACCAAATTTTTCAGCTTGACTGTAAATTAATGTAATAATACATTTAATTAAAACTAGCTTTGTGATTTTAAGAACCATAGTTACAGTACTTAATCCTAATATCAGAGTAGGCTTAGTGTTTTTTTTTTAAATTATTGTCAATAAACAGTAGAAACAATTATTCATCTGTAAATGGCAAAGATTATTCTAATTCGTGTTTTCCTTTGATGAGGCACAAACAAAGGAAAGCAATGTAAAACAAAATGCAAAGAAAAAACAACTTGAATATAGTTTATTTTTTACCTCCTGTGGCCAAACATTATTAATGTTATGTTGTTATTAAATAAGGGAAGTCCCAGAGGCTTAATGGTGGCTTCAATAGAATTTGACAGCAAAACTGATTCAAGCCGCCATGCCCATGTGCATTGTGGGATATCATTTACAGACCTTTGGGTGGGTCTGTGGCTTGTGTTGTCACACACACAGCCCTATTTGGAGCACGAAAGAGAAATTGACTATGATTCAATGAGTTATTGATTCTGCATTGCTATTTTAGATGAATGTGGTGGCGCCCCTTTGCTTCTCTGTGGTAAAGCACACTGAATGGGTTCTAATCAGTAATCCATGAACATCATTCGTTATTTCAAAAAGTGAATTATCCTTGAGACTCTCCAGATTCACTTTTTGATAGCCCAGTCACTCACATATGGGAGTGTTTCTGGTACTGTATACGTCACAGGCATATGAACATTTACTATTTTATTCAAGCCAAGAGTTTTTTGTTGTACAGCCAGCAATAAGATGACAGTAGCGCTGTCATGCCAGGAGCCCTGGTGCTGATAAAATCAGATAGCATATTGCCGTCACACCCTTTTGATCATGCCCCCCTCCCCATCAGTGAAATAAAGCACAGAGATCCTCCCTGGTCTGTCCATGGTACATCATTGCGTGTGAAATGAACTCAAAATCTAAATGAATTCTTTCTCAAAATCAATAACCCGCTTTGCCCGCCAGCAGTAAATTCTCCTTTATCTTGTCATGGTCACAGTTGGATTTTTTTTATTGCTTGCGGTTTATGGTGAGTACAGGTGGAGGAATTCTGAGCAAGAGGTAGCAAACTGCTCCCTCAACCCAGCCCCAACCCCAAGGAACAGGGTTATTCTTGTAAGGTTGTAAAGGTAAAAGCTTTGAAAATACATTTACACAAGTGTTGTTACAGTACAGTACATGGCACGGTTTTATCTAATCAGGATTTGGAGAAGGAGTTTTACTGTTAGCAAAAGGATCTGGCAGAGCCAGTGCTAAATGCTGACATATAAACCTGACCTATAAATATATATATAAAGATTAAAAAATGTAATCACTCTCATTGTTTTATATAGGTCAGGCTCTTCAATGATAAATTGCCACAAAAATGTTTTAGATATATTTATAAATAAAAAGAACACAGTGGCTAAATGTGTTTGGTTTCCATTCTACTAGCAATCGTCACTGTATTCACAGAATTAACACACCATCGTACCATATTTATCAAATGTTAAATTGCCTCGCATGAAAAAGGGAAATTGAGTGTGTAATTCAATCAATTAACCAACACGATTCAAAACTATTGAAAATTACTTGTGCTCACTGTCAACTTTTTCCTCCTTTCATCTTTGATGCCAAAATATCAGCCACATTCTGTCAATAACAGTCGCAGTATTATGCAATAACAGAAATATTTACTCACTGCACTCATTATTGGTTTACCTAATGATGCATACCCTATAACAGAAACTGAACCATTTTCAAATCCTTGAAGTATATCTATAATATTGCTATTACATTGATTACTGAGCTCTAGTGATCTGGGTCTATAGGTCCTATAAATGTGCATTGCATGTCCTATCACCATCTCCTGTGCTGCTGTGCCACAGAACAGCTGAATATACAAAACAGGGGAGTTTGACTTTTTTGTTGCATATGACAGAAATACTTGTCTACGACAACAATCACACACACACCTGCTAAATCACAATTCGCAAAAGTGACTAGTGCAACATTAATTGAATACGCCTTTGTGTTAGCGCTGTTATGCTACTATGCAATTTACAGTAACTAAGCTTACAGCATGCTCTATAGCCTACAAATGCCCTTTGATATTTGTGTTTATGATATGGCAGCTTTTGCATTAAGATCACGCACAAATATTGATAGACTGTACCACATGCGGCCCTTGTGATGTCATGCTGTGTGTTTTGTTGAAGTTACGTCTTGCCACAGCAGGGACGTACATTTTATAACAGTGCCAAAGAAGCAAAAGCATTTGTAAACATGAAACGTCAGATGTGGGATCAAGTCATAAACACCTGACTAGTTGATGGGTAAAGAAAAAAGGCATTATCATTGGTCAAAATAGCTTAAAGATTTAACCAAACATGACCAAAAACATCTGCGTGTACTGTACTGTATGTGTGTGTGCGTAAATGGTATTGTAGCAGGACACATTCCTCTGTGTGGTGCTTTGTATGTGGTCGGGTGGACAGCTGGCTGGGTTATCCCATGCAGTGCGGTAGGTAGACTTTGCATAGAGCTCTGAATAAATGAATAAATGACCAGCGAGACAAATGCCATGTTTACAACTTCGAGTATGGTCATGCAGCCAAATAAATGCCTTCAGGAGTTATTCCACAACATTCTCCCCATTCCTCTCTGCATATTTATGCTCCCAGGCGCACATTTTATTTCCAGTTGCTCAGGAGCCGCGTGCAAGATTAGTGCGAATTAGTATTTCAGCTTGCATGCTGATGCCAGTTCGCTGCAAATGTCAAAGTGGCCTCCACTGTCATGTGGACCCTTTAAATGCCGACTAATGACCTGATTTGGTCCAATTTCATCCTGATCAATGCTGAGCACTCAATGAGGAGAGACGTCCTTGCATTTCTGGTGGGGCTTAATGAGAATGTAAACTGGTTGTCATTTTGTTTTGTTGACAGCTATAGCAACATTCCTTTCATAAAGCATAACTGTTGCTATGGTAACATTGTAACGTTGTGTCATGGTAACATGGTAATGTTGTTTATTGACTGCTAATTCATCTATTTTATTGTATATTTTAAGCAAAATCCAATTGTATGCAGTGTGTTTTACTCATTTTAGATTATAGATACAATGCAATTCCTAAAGCATTGAATTAATAGTGAAATGACCCTAAAATGTGTTTCTGTGATTTTCTTTTGAAAGCAGTGTAGGACTTCCGTCTATTGCAATACTAGTGTATTGAGTGTAGCACATTCGACTATAGTTTGATTTCTTTATTTAATTATAAAGTGTTTCAGTGTACCACCCAGTCCAACACTTGGTGAGTGTTTGAAGTAAATCGTTGGGTTTCCCCACATGCGGCTCATTTAGTCCGGGACGTGGGATGATTAAACACCCGCCAGTCCCCGTCAGCTTCACTTGCCGTCCGCTCTCAAAAGGATTAAGAGCAGTGCAAGCACTGAGAGCTTGCTCTCTCTCTCTCTCTCTCTCTCTCTCTCTCTCTCTCTCTCTCTCTCTCTCTCTCTCTCTCTCTCTCTCTCTCTGTCTCCCTCCCCCCCCCTTTACAGGAGAACAACTGTGCAGACATTTAAAATGTCTTCAGATTTTCAGAAATACTATTCTCCCTCCCAAGTCACTACTGTGAGTATACAGTATATACTGTATGTACTTTATACACAGTACTGCATACATTGTGTGTGTGTGTGTGCATATATATATATATATATATATATATATATATATATATATAGCTGACTTAAGTACCTGCCTACAGCCTTTCCCAAGCTGTGTCCAAATGCAGACAAATGCAGCCCCTGAAAGAGAAGCCGTGAGCAGATGGCATCCTGATCGGAAGGATTAGTACAAATTAGTGGAAGGCTGTTAAGATAGAAAATGTATCAAAACGATACGCAAATGAAATCAAACAGCAGGCGTTCGGGGAGCTCTGTGTGTGTGTATGTGTGCGTGTGTGTGTGTGTGTGTGTGTGTGTGTGTGAGCGTGCGTGCGTGCGTGCGAGAGACAGAGTGTGCGTGTGCGAGCAAGTGGCTCGGCTTCTTCTCACTGAGCCGAGCCGAGGAAGCGGACGAGGAGGTACGGGAAGACACAGGGCCATGGAGCACAGCCATATCTTCCATGTGTTCTCCCCCAATGGCAGCGCGTGGAGCCAGGGGCAGCAGCCACCTGAGGCGGCCCGGGGATGCCCCCTCGGACCCCTGCCGGTGATCTACTACAGTGTCCTGCTTTGCCTCGGCCTGCCAGGTAAGAAAACAACACATGTAGCAGCGTGTGTAATCTACAGTATGTGCATATATGTGTTGTTATTGTATTCTTCAATGTAAACCTATGTTTTCCTGTGTGTGTGTGTGTGTGGGTCCCCGTGACCTGTGTGCTTTTCTGCCTATGTCAGTCTGTGGGTCCCTAATGTTGATTCATCACTCTGACCTTGTGGTGTGATCACTTCACTTTGTGTGCGCACACACGCACAATCCAACACGTGTGTGTGCGGCTGTCTGCGAGAGTTTGAGCGGAAACGACTGCAGATATACACAATATGTGATAATGTTACAGCTACAATTAAATGTTAAATAAAACCAAATATAACCAAACATTTATTTATCAAGATATTTGCACAGTAAAGCTATGATATCAAAATAAGGCTATTTTGTGTGTACGTGTGTGTGTGTGTGTGTATGTGTGTGTGTGGCTCCCGGGTTCTTAGATTAATGAGGCATCCAGGTGTGTCCCTACACTGACTGATATGTCCATGCACAGTCATTGTCAGAGCCATTTACTGCCTGTACCCTGCGGTTTGATCTATGGGCACTGACCTGGGTTCACACAGGGAAGCAAAGCGCTGCACGTTCATCTCTCTTTATGTGTGTGGGGAGAGGGACAGATAGAGCAAGACAGAGGGAGACATATAGAGAGTCTGGAGGTCACATGAAAGAGACGACTGCTGAGGCCTTATCAAACATCTGGATCTGGATTGGAAACCACTGCGTTACATGGTCCAACCAAATTAACAGTTCTGCAGACTCATACTGTATTCTTGTGTGAGTGTAATGAGCAGAAGGAATGTAATATAATTGGTCATCTCTTGTGATTTACGTAATATATGCCAGCATTCAGTAGAACTGAGTATTTCTGCCTAAATGCTGTCTTTTGAAGAAGTTGTGGAGTGATGCTAAAAGCCGTTCCGGTTTAGGGGAAATCTGTAATACAAAGTGATTGTGTGTTTTGTATGCTGAGACTGCATTCCCGCCGCTCATTCACTTTCCTGATAAAGTCCTTTTTTTCTGATCCGCCCTCAGTTGTCTCTGGAATGGCAAACAAACACCTCAATCAGCTGTCAGTCAGATGCCATTTAAATGTCATTCCATCAGCAAACATTTAATCATCTCAACAAATGCAATTCAGGCGGTTGCTGAATAGTAGTAACAGTTTATTCTGGAGCCTTGGCATTAAATAAAAATCTGTTAAAGCAGAGTGCAGTGGGCCAATGTGGGACCCTCCATTTCAGCTGTAGCAGACTTATGAATGTTTCATGAACTCTGAATGAGTTAACCGTAGCAATGCGTCCTACAGACCCACGCTCCATGCATAGACTGCAAGCTGCAAGGTCCGTTACTTTAACTACCTGCCCCTTTTTCATTAGTCGACAACAATAGGGTTTCATAGGAAAAAAACACACAAGCCAGACAATGGTGTCTCCAGACCTTGACCTCTAATACATCGATAAAGTGGGATAAGAGAAACAGAGAGAAGAGATGAGAGTACAGGTTTGAGGATGAACACGGGATCAAGGCAGGTGATAGGAAAATAGTATTACGCTGCTCGAGTGGTAGGAAATGATTACTGCATGACCCAGACAAATTATGAAGCAGAACGGCGCTAAGCAGAACCCAGCAAATAGGGGAGAGATGGGCAAGGGCGCATATACTGTAGCAGAAGAGTGGACTTTAAAAAGAGAGAGAACAGACAGGTAATAGAGAAATAGAGCAAGAAAGGGAGCGAGATTAATGCTAGAATGGGCAATGAGCTACACAGCTGAGTACAGGAAGGGGGGGAGGGAACCACAGACCACAAGGCTGCAACGAATTACCTCGTTTTTAATTAATCGCTCATTGGCTCAACTCACACTAGCTCTCTATCCACTATACAAGGTTTCTTAGTGTTATATTGGCTGTGTGCTAGCTGAGCAAACAACACAGTAGCCTCATGTTTTAAAGATTTTAGGAAGACATTAAGGGAGATGTTAATTGACTTTGGCACACTCTATCACAATGTGCGGTTACCGGATGTGTCTGTTTATTTCTTGGTGAGACAAACACCGTAAATCGTGTGTCTGACATTTGGCTCACATTTGAGTCACAATTGTTGGTGTTTAAAGGTACACTGCTTGATTTCTGTCAGTAATTGTTTCTGTGGTGGCCGACATTACATGTTAACATCGTATGCTTCTGGTGTGAAACACAGAAAGAGCATTGGCCGTCCCATGGGAGTGCTGAGTGGCTGACACAGCTCTCTACTCCTCCCCATACAGCACTCCTATAGCTTACAGATTTGTCCACGCTTTCACCATTGCTCAAATGCATCATTATGTGGAAAGCGTATACATTGTAACAGAATATCCAAAAAGAGATGAGATGAAGGAGTGTTTTAAGAGTGCCAATGTGACAATGTCACTGTTAACTGCCACCCATAGCAATATGGAGGTTAGTACTAGTTCACATGCCTGTGGTTTCCAAACAAACAGACATTCCAGGTGGGCCATTTCCGGAAACCTTTTGACATTTGGTCCGTGTGCATGGCCTTGTGTAATTAATGCTAGAATGTAACATTTGCATTTTGCATCACAGAAAAGTGCAGCTTTCCTCTTGGGTCAGGCAGTTGGCAATAGAAATGTCCAATTAGCATTTGTCAACATTTCCATCCAGAAAAAGTTGTGAACACTTTTGAATAGCTGGGTTGTTGACTAATACAGGCTGGGGACAGGCTAAATCGCAGTGCACAGTTATTAAATCAATTCAACATTGTATTGCAATTTTAACATAAATGCTACAGCCTACTCTATTATTGAACAGGGTAGATAGTGCTGTTGTTACTGCTTTGCCAAAGGACATTTCATGTTTTTATATTCAGCAATTTACTGTTATTTAAGCAGGTAAAAATGTCCAAGGTAGCAACCTTTACTAGCAGACGTAGACTTAATTTGAGTAAAATATACAACAATACATATCGGTAAATATTGTTAAGTCCTTTTGCAGCTTGCTTAGTCACAACCATTGGTTAGTAAGTACTTACATTGTTTAGTGTACATTGTTTACATCAGAGTTTCAAGGCTTTACTTGTATGTGAGAATTGGTGAGATTGACAAAGCTTGAACAAAACAGCTGTATTTTTTGGCACGCGATTCATTGAAATCAATGGATTTCATATAGCGTGAGCCAGGACATAAAAGCATGTGGCACACACCAAATGCATGCGTGTTGGCAACCCTGGTGTACATTATTTAAAGTGTTTGGGTGCATATGCATATGCATGTGTGGGTATATTGGAGATAGGATTGGCGAGAGAGTACAGTATAGGAATGATTGCATGTGTATAAAGAAAAGGGGGTAGATATTTTGTAAAATAGTCCATTTGGTTCTGTTTTGTCTCTAGTGAGTCTGTGGAAAATTGAAAAAGGTGGGAGAGGCAGGCAGTGTCATGGGGAGATGTGCCAGATGGGGGTTGGGGGGTGTGGCGGCTGAGAGCTGTTAAAGGCCATAAATCAGACGGGCTGTTGCAATGACAGAGCTGACTTTGGCTGAGCAGCTGACAGCAGAGAGACACAGAGAGCTAAAATCACCCGCATCTACAGGCTAACATGTCCTGTGACATGGTTTACAACTGTAATAATTCCGCCTATAGCCTACATAATAGAAATGACACAGTACAATGTAAGCTATTAATCAAGCTCCAAGCGGCAGCCAATTGCAAAGTGCTGAAGTTGCAGTAGTGTTACTGGACATCAGGCACTTGGCTCGGATAATACCATCTTTGTCAGTATTGAAGCCTTAGGTTGGTAACAATACGTCTATTGCTACTGAGAAGCCAACTGTCAACTGCATTACCTGCACAGGTTTTGTGGCATATTGGTGACATTACTACTTGCAATTCATCTTGCTGCTGTGTAGTTTCCAATTTTCCGACAGCAATCTGCTTCTTATTAGGCTATGCTAATATTGAGCTATATGCTAGCAGCTAAGGTATCAATATTTATTAACATGGTATCATGCGACAGTGACTTTTATACCAAAAGGTCAAGCCAGAAGTTATACACAGTGGTTATTTGGGCAATTGACGTGACTTCCCAATGGGAGATATGAATGGGTAAATTGTGCTAGCCTCATATGATAGCCTTCAGGAACCAATAGGTGACATCACACATTACAGTATGTCCATATTTTAAAGTACAGTATATGGTATGTATGGTATTGTAGCAGTTGACCAACTTCTTATTGTACTTCCTACTGCCTTTCATCGACCTGCTATCCAACTGTATCCTTTTCCTTTCCTCATTATGCTGTTCCTCTATCCTTAGCTTTTGCCCTTGCACTCAAACTAAAAAACCTTTCTTAACTGGGGTCAGGGAATCTCATAAAGAAAGGTACCGAGGAAGCTGCAAGGGCACATTACCATTGTTTGTGATCCTATTAAACATGATAAACTAGGTTTGCCAGTTTACAGTGCCATTTTGTTGGCAATAGAGCTCCTTGATGCGAGGAACCCAGACATTTAGTCACTATGTCCTTTTTCTGAGCAATGAATAGTGGGGCATAGGGTGACCAGGGTCTGACAGCAAAGCTCTGCAGTGGCATCAATATCATGCTGAGGCTCTTCTCTCAGATCCCCTCTGCAAAGCCTGTTGTGACAAGTTAGATGTGACCCCTCAGCAACAAGGTGTTATTGTGCTAATTAATGTTACTGCAGGCTAACACATCAGCAGAATCTCACATGTCAACATTGAATATGTATTTATTTAAAAAAAATATGTATGTGTTTGTATTCCTTTTTATTGTAGGCATAGGTCTTGCTAAGAAAGCACATTGAATTTAATTTCCGATGGTTGAAATGCGTGTGTAAACAAAATTTGATTGACTGAACACCAAGTAATTATGGGATAATCCAACATAAAATAATGCCTTCCTGAGCCAGTACAAAACATGTCCATAAAACATAAGGTGGGTGTTTTTTTTCTGTTGAAATACAGATATAGTAGGGACCTACCTTGCTTTGTGGCTGATATGTGCTTCTGGTCTTTGTTCAGGGAGTTAGGGACTCACCCTGCTGTGTGTCCAAACTGACACTTTTCACAAGACAAAGAGGAAATGGTTGTCATCAAGTACCAAGTGACTGTGACCTTTGCAGCAAGCTTTGACATTCCCTCTCTCTCTTTCTCTCTCTGCTTTCCTTCCACTACCTCTCCGCTCGGCTCCATGTTTTTTTCTCCTGTCTATCTATGTAATCCTCTCATCCATCCCCTCTCCTCTCAAATGGCAATACTGGCCGTTTTTTAACTGTATGTGACCTGCCTTTAACAACTCTATAATTTTTTGATTTCTTCTTTTCTGCCCGTTTCCCTCCCTCTCTCTCTGTCTCTCTCTCTCTCTCCCTCTCTCCCTCTCTCCCTCTCTCTACTCTCATTTTATCTACGAGTCTCATTAGCAAGAGCCACAAGACATGCTGGACCCAGCCCAACTTCAATTTCCTCCAAACCAAGGAAGAAAAAAAACAACAACACCCTCCTTAATTGCAACTCTCTCTCCGTTTTCCATTCACCTTTTTATCAGCGTTCTTTATTTCATGTTCCCAACAGCCCAATTTCCCCATTTGAGTTATGTTGTACTGTGTGTGTGTGTGTGTGTGTGTGTGGTATTGTTCAGCAAGAGCCCCCGTGGGTGAGGCGGGGGTGGGGAATGGGGTGAGGGGCTAGCGTTGCGGGCGTCTCCGAGGGGTTAAGCTGCGCCTCTTGTTTGCAGCCCCGTCTGAACACGTCCTTTGTTTAGTGGCGGGATGAGTCAGCCTGGTTACACACCTCAGAGAGCATGCTGTGCTCCCACCTAACAACGTCGACGGCCCTGCCTGCGCCTGCATCAGGGGAACAGCGGGGGGGCAGAGCAAAAGCACTCCCACTCAGAGCAGAGGGTTCACGCAGCCACGCACGCCCGCGTGTGCACGCCATGCGCACGGATACACAAACAGGGACGCGTGTTTGGTTGCACGCGGCAAACACAGGGGGCGCCATAACAAGCGCTGGCGTTGCGGGCAGCCCACTGTGTGTCCTACAGGTCCTTCTAATCCCTCCCATGCTGGGGACAAGTCCTCTTCTAGCTAGCCGCGTGTTATTCTGCCAAAAGGAAATGGAAATTGGTCTGCGCACGTGTGTGTGTGTGTGTGTGTGTGTGTGCGTGTGTGTGTGGTGTGTGTGTGTACCTGCGTAGGTGTTGGTGCAGGTGTTGAAGTCACGTGCATCCGCATGCATGCGCACACATACACACACACACACTGTGTGATTCGATGCCTTGAAATGCTAAATGTTAGGTGCGTGCGCGTGTGTTCGCGCACATCTGTCCAAGCTGTCTGCCTCTGGTCCCACAGGCGACACTCCATGCCCCCAGAATGCAGAGGAGAGCCACCCACCCCCCCCACCCAACCTCCATGCCCGCCACCCCACCGACACACTAAAGAGCAGCAGTCAATTGAAATGAATGGGAAGCCCGACCAGAGGCAGGCCGGGGCTAAATGGAAATGTCAAGCTCACCACGGATCCCTTTTGTTTGTCTCTGGAAGGCCCAGCGACACTGGGGAGAGCCCACACCCAGCCCTTGACACCTGACACACAGCAGCCCACCATTTCCACGCCTGGGGTGGATTGGGGATGTGGGGGTGTTGGGCATTGTGTGGATCCACCGGGAAAATAAGTCTCACTCTTTGCTTTACTTGGACAAATACAGGCGGCGATGATATCCATCCTCCTGGGTTTACGGATGTGGGGGGAATGGTTGTGTCTGTGTGTGTGTGTGTGTGTGTGTGTGTGTGTGTGGAGGGGGGGTGTTGGGGATGGGCAGCTGTACATACATACTAACAGGTGTGAATGGGGCAGCTATGTGTGAAATGACACGTACAAACTTCCCGGGGGAACAGACATATAGAGGGAAGACAGGAGAAAATCAATGTGACACTCCTACAGTACATGCATATACACCCCGTTCCCACTCACAGTGAAAGCCATTTATTGAGCGTTTATTTAGCGTCATGGTGTCCTGTGAGAATGGACACTAAACGTCGAACCGTTAATCTGTCCCCTGGCGACCTAGTACAATAAACGTTAATCTTCTGACACGCCTGCTGTGCGAATAGCAGCCATTGAATTAAGGTGTTGTGACCGATCACTGCTGGCGGTGACGTAAATGATGATGCAGTGATGCTGTGATGGCGGCTCAGAAGCAGGAGGAGAAGCCTCTCAACGCAGACATGATCCAGCTGTACTGGTGCCATGACGCTAACCTACTGGCTAATGCCTCAGCTTGGGCCTTCCTCCATGATCTGGATGCGTTGCCTGGTCAATTATACGTCATATCCGGTCTCACATGTGGTCACGCGCCGTAGCACTTTCTCATGCGTGGGAAGAGTGTGAACAAAAAGCATATTACCCGATACATTAGGGGGATTCATATGTTGAAGGGGTTTGTGTGTGTTGGTGACACAATATACTGATACATTAGTATTAATTGTGCGATTATGGATAGGCTTATTGTTGAAACTCAGTTTCTAACTAAGTTAATGTGAATGCAAATGTGTCTTTGTGTGTGAATGTAAATTGGTGATCAACATGTATTTAGTGTGGCCTATATGCTATAGTCTCTTTGTTTGTGTGTGTGTGTGTGTGCATTTCACTGCGTGTTCATCGCCCAGCCTAGCAAGGACATCTTAAGTCATTATCTGGAGCCAGCTCTGTAATTTGTAATCAGCTGATAGTTGAGGCTGTGAAGTGTGATGTGCCAGACTCCAGGCTGCCATATTTAATCCAATCGCAGATCTATTACCATAGAGAGGGATGAGACCAGAGCAATCATTTCCCCCATGCTAGATGGCCACTGACATCTGTTAAGTGCATTGATGTCTCACTGACGCGGCCATGCAAATCACTGTACATTGCTGGTTCATCTGACGGGACAGGTCATAAGGTTACCTTGTATTGCTAAATGCTGCTTGGGGATGGTTAGAGACAGTCAATAATAATTCATTATTGTACATCTTTAATTGTTAGGTTAAGTAATTGACCCAGTGCAGCATGAAATAGGAAACCCCACCATGAAAGATAAACTGGCATAGTCAAATGGCGATAGCATTTTAATTTTATATTCAATCCCACACATTCTGTAAATTCTGTAAGTGTCATGATAATACAGTTTAAAGGTACTGTATCTTAATTGTATTCTACTCCTTTTAAGATGGTTTGGTTTGTAACAGTGTTTTGTTCGCTTTGTTGAGCAAGGTGACAGTTCAACCACGCGGCATATTCCCTCCTCCGGCACAGTTCCTCGTTTAATGGTGTCAGACATTAACAGCTGTCAAGTTCTATTTTTAAAATCACGTGTTCATTTAATGGTATTTCTTTTTTTAATTCAGAAGCAATTCTTAAGGTAAGGTAAAACCCACAGCAGTGGTTAGCCCTCCTCTGTGCTGATGCAGACAGACACACAGAGGTCATGCTTTGGTAACAGTAGCACCGGTCTAAATCATCGCCTTTGTGGCCATGCTCCATTCTGTCACCGCGAAAGAGGGCCGCCATTGTGTCCCTTTGAGCCTTTGTCCATCCCCTCAACAAGAGAGAGAGGGAGAGAGAGAGAGAGAGAGGGAGAGAGAGAGAGAGAGAGAGAGAGAGAGACACAGAATTACCAAAATATAGAGATGGAGAGAATAATTGGTAGAAAGCACAGAGTGATGTAGAGATAACAAAGAGTGAAGTGAAAAAAGGGAGCAGCAACAATCATCAGAGGCAGTTATGAAGGGCGGAGGCGTCTAAATTTGAGCCAGCATCAACCAGTGCGAGTTGGTCCTTTGTCACCCTCTGTAAAGCACATTGTCCTTCAGGTCCTGTTGTGGCTCCACGCTTTCTTTAAAGCAAACAAATGTGCCAGAGAGGCAGACAGGTGCTGCTGGCCATGCACAGCAGGTGTAGGCGGAGGAAGAGAGGGAAACAGGGGGGTGGTGGAGGGGGACAGAGATATCAAAGAGAGAGAGTGACAGATCTGCTTGGATATGGTAAATCCTGAATGAGGACAACGAGGACTGTGTGTGTGTGTGCGTGCGCGTCTGCGAGGGTGGCCTTAGGTAAGTGCATGTGTGCTTTGAAGTTATTGTGCTTCTCTCCATGGTGCTGAGATGATTTGCACATTATGTGTCCTCTTTAACGTGTGTCAGCGGGCAGGAGGCAATAACTAGCGTTATTATACTGTACGCTGGTTTGCGGTTATTGTTGTTTGTCGGCTGGCCCCTTTTCAATAACCTGCCAATAACCCTCTGCCTCTCCTTGTGTTTCCCTCCTAACTCATTCCTTTTCCAATATCCCACCTTCTTTCCCTCTACCCACCCCCTCCACCCACCCCCCCCCCCCCCAGGCTGGAGAGGAGAACCCTGTCATCACGCTCTTTGTGGTCAACCTCAACGGGCCACTGCACACCATTGAGATGAGGAGACCAGAGGACCCCAGAATAGGGTAGGGGCTTGGGTTTGGTTCAGATCTCTATAGCACACAATTATGTTAACTGGAAGTACTCTAGTTGTTTTAATAGAAATAATATATGGTTAGTACATCTACTGTAGCATATACATGGTTTGTACTTCTACTGCAGCAGATACATGGTTAGTACATCTACTGTAGCAGATACATGGTTTGTACTTCTACTGTAGCAGATACATGGTTTGTACTTCTAATGGAGCAGATACATGGTTTGTACTTCTACTGGAGCAGATACATGGTTAGTATTTCCACTGCAGCAGATGCATGGATAGTACTACTACTACTGCAGTAGAGACATGGTTACTCCTGCTGTCCTTGACATAGTGTGTTCGGTTGTTCCTTTACTCTACAGAGAGTACTACGTTACCATGGTGAAATGGGCGACCACCACCAAACTGGCCATCAGCTGGCTGAACCGGGCCCAGAACATCTCCATGCTGACATTGTGTGAGGCCACCACTGGTGTCTGTACCAAGGTGCCTTCTGCCCCTACATACAACAACTTCCAAACTGTTCCCTTTTAGAGCTAAAACCATGTGGTAATTGTACGATATACTGTACTGTAACTACCAATACCAAGTATGATGTAACCCACGTTTAAACATGACACGAGTTAATGTGTTGAGCTAATGGAGCATTGTTTAATCTAAAGTATTATATAATGCAGACTGTACAGGATGGCTGTGTGTGTGTCTTTTGGTGACTGATAACTTTTGTTTTGACAGAAACATGAGGATGAAAGTGAGGGATGGCTTCACAGACAGGTAGGCCAGTTGTCATGGCGATATGCAGAACCTTCTAAAGCCATATACTTCCATATCCTCACTGAATTAACTTGCAAACTGGCACTAATCAGATCAGACCAGGCTGGACTGAAACTGAACACAATGTATTCAACTGATCTGGAGTGGAGATTAGAATGGAGAGAGTGGACTGAGGTATATTGAATTAACTGTGTGTGTGTGTGTGTGTGTGTGTGACCAGAATGAGGAGCCCCTGTTTTCTAAAGACGGTCTGAAGGTCTTCTTCACCAGAGCCATTCCCCAGGGAGGGCGGGGCAAATTCTTTCACATCTCAATGTCCATATCACAGGTAAATAACAACAAACATTGCTAGCCTCCACATGATCAGCTGTATAACATCATCAGTATTTTCCTTTAACCCACCTGTTGTCCTCGGGTTTCAAAAGCTCAACATCTTTTTTTGACAACAGATGGCACCACCTGATTGTGTAGTTATCTTTAGAGTCATTGCTGTGTGTATTTATTAAATGTTTTCTTTATTTCTTTATGTTGTTTTTGTGTGCCTTTAAACCCTCCTGTTGTCCTCGGGTTTCAAAGACACTATCATTTTACCATGGATCCCTAAAACAATTGCTATCAAAGAGAAGTTTAGTATCAACATAGCCTTCACATTGTTATTCTTGAGATTATCAGTGTTATCTTCCTGTTTTCCTGTTTTTCTCCCAGCCCAACACCAGTACAGACA